>NGBS01000618.1:0-82178 GCA_002245135.1 Proteromonas lacertae | reverse complement strand
TATCAAATATATTATCTCTAAAATCATTAAATATAGACTGAAGAATATAAACATCAATTTTCAAGTAAAATAAATTGTATTCACGTATATTATCAAATCCAAATATTTGATTTACTTCCATAGCAAAATCAAATTCTCAGGTTTAATAGTTTCATTATCATTCAATTTAGACTTAAAATCATCTATAGTAAGATCTTTGAAATTTTCTTCAAAAGCTTCAAGAGATGTCATATGCTCATATGGAAAATAATTCTTTTGAAGTAAGTATTTTTCAATATTTTCATCATCTAGGTAATGTCCATTATATTCTTTAAAATTCTCATAAATTGTTTTGAATTTTTCTTTCTTAGTATTATTTAATTCTGCTGTAATTTTTAGATCATTAGTTAAATTTGCTAAAGAACCTGCTAAGAATAAATAACTATCAATAAACACCAAATTTTTGTATTGTATGCACTTATAGTTTTCATCTGTATTAGGTATAATATTGAGTGGACTATTAGTTATTGCAGCAAATTTGGCTAATTCCTTTACTATGAAATGCTGGTCATATTTCATAGCATTGTGACCTATTATTGGTACTTTTAATTTTTTTTTATATCAATATTTAGATTCTCATTACTACCAATTGAAGCAATATAATGACCTGTGAAATGATCATGGTGAAGTACCTTTACATGATCAATAGAATTAAATGGTTTACCACAAAAGTCACATTTTCTCTTTTTATTATGTATATCCTTAGCTATTTCATCTCCATCAAAAGGTTTAGGATTAGCTAGTCTATAACTGTAAACTGTACATATTTGATCATATATATTTAATATATCCAATACAAAATCATTTTCAATATTATGATCCTCATTTTGTTTATATTTAATCACAGTAAAACTATTTATATCTGGTATTTTACTATCTACATAGATACAGTAGGAATAAAGCTTATGCCTAGCCATAATAGATTGCTCAGTTTTTGATAATTCTATTCTAGTATCATTATTATCTATTTCTTCCATAGATTTATATCTACTTAAATTCAATTCATTATCATATGGTACAAAATAAGTTTCAGTATCATAATACATAACAACTGGCAATGTTTGGAGGTGAGTCCAATGTCTAAATTTTAAGTATGATTTTTCTTTATCATCTTTATCAGGGAATAATCTTAATACATTCTCTTTATCTTGACAGTCATATATTTGGTGACTATTAAAGGATCCATCATCGTAAGTATAGAAGAGACAATATGGACACACAAATATATTATTAGTATTATTCTTTTTATCTATCATTTTTCTAAATAGAGCAGGTAAGGTATTTATTGTTACATAGTGTGAATTTCCATCTTCATTTTTTATTAGCAATAGATTTACAACACTATATTTTTTAGATTTCTTTTGTTTAGATAAATGAATGGGTAAGAATATTTCTTCTTTATCTTTAGCAATATCAATATAAAATATATTCACATTTAGTCGATTCTTTGTTTCAAACTTATCAATAGATTCATTGTCTGTAGCATCAACAGGGAATGTTAACATACTCCAATCATGTTTCTTTTCATACATTTTGTATTTTTCAGGTTTATCTTTATTACATTGTAGATTATTAGAATATAAAGAGCATAGTACACTCCACTTAAAGCATTCATTATCTTCATTTATTACATTTGTTAAACATCTAAGACCTTGAAGTTTAGCAGGTAAAACAATAAAACTACTTCCACGTATCACTTTAAATTTTGTTACATATAATTCTATAGTATTTACTCTAGCAAAAGTAAGACCACTTTGAGGATGATTTGAATCATCTTCTGATATTTGTGTAAATATATTTTCCAGTATAGTTTGTATTTCACCTACAGTAGACATTTTTGTTATTTCACATAGTCTACTACGACTAAATATAGAAACTTCATCATCACTGTCAGTAGACTCATCAGGTATATAAATTGAACGTACAATAAAGAAAAATTTGATCATATTCATAGTATCAGCTAGTTCATGTAATATATCTTTGATATCACTATTATTAACAAAATCATGATAACATTGTTGTGGTGTACTGTAATTTCTATTATTATAATTGAAAACCCATTTCCTGGTAACACCTTGAGATGATTTATCAACTTCTCTAGCATCACGTATTCTATCATTAAATCTTTGATTTTGGTTAGGTTTTGGTAGGGAAGAAGGCATTAATCCACCAAAGAATGTATCACTGATTATTGGTATATCATTATTATATCTTTTTTTATTTTGAATAGCATCTGTACTAAATAATGGCGCTAATCTTCGTTTTGGAGCTTCTTCTGGTGGTAGTTCATCTATATGTTTATGTTTATGATGATGGCGATGCTTATGCTTATGATGTTTATTTTTATTAAAAGTTTGTTCTAGAAGCTTTAAAAAATGCTTTTAAAAGCTTTTTATGTTTGCTCATTATATAGACAGAATTCGAGAAATAAATCAAAAATGGAAATATGAAATTTGATTGGTCGGATGATTTGATTGGTCGACTTTAAAAATAAAAAGAAATTTTCATTTTCATTTTTCTTGACATTTTTTAATCATTTTTTATTTTCATCTCTCCCTTATATAAAATGAGTAACGAAACACCCTATGAAGCTACAGATGTAGAATTCAGTGATTACTACAAGAATCCAAAGTTATGTAACAAGTGGATTATTAAAGGAACTGTTGAGAGTATTACAGTTAAGCCTACTAAAACTAGTCAATATGTATTGATTACTTTTGTTCATGATTTGGATCATAAAGTTGTAATTAATAATGGAAGAGATTTTGAAACATATTCAGCTGATGAAGTGAAATATGTATTGAAACAAATTTATGATAGAAACGAGAATGACTTTATAGAAAAAATCATTCGTGGATATTTGATTAGTGTAGGATGTAGAGAACCTCAACATGGTATTAAATACTTCCACAATTTCAATTCTATTATGATATGGGATAATAGTAACTATAGAGTTCCATCTGATGTTGATGTTGGTAGTAAAATTGCTGTAAGTGTTGTTGATAATCAAATCTCTATTAAGAGTAATGGTACTCAAAACTTTGTTAATCATAGAGTTTGTAGTGATATTGTTGGTTATGATGAAAATCCTGATTTAGCTACAACTATTAGAAGAAGTAATGAGAAGAAAATTAAGAAAGAACAAGCTAATCAAAACAAATTTGTTTCACCTCCAAGAATTAAGAGAACTAAGATAGAAGATAGTGATTTAATTAGTACTCGTAGACCATTCCCTGCTAAGAAAGTAATTAGTAATGGTTTTATTAGTGCTGCTAAGTCTATTAACTTTGGTAACGCTTTAAGTGATAAGGATTTGGGAGAGGTAGAAGAATGATTTAATTATATTTTAATTCATTAATTCTTTAAATATATATCATTCATATTTTTTATATATATTGTTTGAATGTCACTACAAGATAAAATAAATGAGTTATACAAAACATATGGTTATTTAAACAAACGAGACTTTATTAATTTCTCTGTAAATGAACTTGAGAATAACTTTAAAAAATCTGACATTAAAAAAGCTAGTAGTGAACTTGTAGAGTCTAAACCAGATTATCAAATCACTGCAACTAAAAGGAATAGAATTAAATATGAAATTGAAAAGTTACCTGGGTCATATCAAATAGATTTGGTGTTTTTCAACAATACAAAAGTTCCATTTTTGTTAATTATAGAAGTTGTTAGTCGTAAGTGTTGGATATATTATGTTAAATCTAAATCAGAAAATGATGTATATCCAGTGTTTGAAAAATGGTTTTATCAGGGTATGCAACCTAAGGATGAAAACGCTCGTTTTGTAGGAAGTATATTGTCAGATGAAGAGTCTGGTATTATCTATGGTAAGAAATTTTTAGATTTGTTTAACAAAAATCATATACGATTTATACTTAAAGAACGTAATGAACATAATATAATGAAAATATTGGATCGATGTGTGAGAACTATTAAAGATATGTTTTATAGAAAAATTAATACATTGTCTGATGAAGAATTTGATAAAATTAACAATATTGAATCATTGTGTAATATAGTATATACTGTTGTAGATGATTACAATGCAAAACCACATTCTGCACTCAATAATCTAACTCCAAATGAAGTATTCAATGATTTTGAAGTCCAAGATAGATTGTATAAAGAATCCCATGCTAGAAACTTAAAGAAGCGTAAAAGTGATACTCATTTTAAAGCTGATGATTTTGTCAGAATAAAAGAACGTAGAGATAACAAACTTCAAAAAACTACTTATTATACTGATAAAGTATACCAAATACACAAAGTTGGACCGTTTTCATATTCTGTTAAGAACTTGGATGGAACAATACCTAAAGAATTCAATCCTAGAGATATAGGTTCATATAGATTCAAATCACATGAAATAAAAAGAGTACCAGTTAATAGTATTACAACAAATGGCAAGTTTAGATTAAGACAAATTCATAGTATAAACAATGAAGCACAACCTATAGAACCAGATATTCAACCAGTACCAGAAGGTAGAAAAAGTAGATATGGTAGAGTATATAAGAAAAATTCGCTATTTAATGATTTCGTATAATTTTTATGTTTTTTATTTATGTTATTTTTTTACATATTAAACAAACACCAATTTTTATCAAAGTACTGAATTCAAAGTGCTTTTTCAAGTATATGGATTAAAGCATAAACCAGACAAATTTAAAGTATATATATTAATACTTATAAGTTCTTCATTATCTTCTCAAACTCTTCAGCTTTCTTTCTTTTCTCTTCTTCTATTCTCTTCTTAAACTCTTCTTCCATTTTCTTTTCTAATTCATCGTTTTCTTTTTTCATCTTTTCTTCCATTTGTCTCTTTTGTTCTAATACCCATTTCTTTCTTAACTCTTCTTGTTGTCTCATATTCTCTTCTTCTTGAAGCATTCTAATAACCACTAATTCTTCTTTTCTTTTCTTTTCTGCTTCTTCTTGTTTTCTTTTTCTCTCTGCTTCTTCTTGTACTTTTCTAACTCTTTCTTCTTCTTGTTGTTTTTTCTTTTTTTCTTCATCTTCTTGTTTCTTTCTCTCTGTATCTTGATGTTTAATTTTCTCTTCTATCTCTTTTTGTTTTTCTTCATCTTTTTTAGTTAATTCAGCATTAAAATATTTCAATTCAGCATCCAGCATATCAATATCAGTAACATCAAGAAGTGTAGTATCAGACCTTGGTGACATTGGAGGTGTAAAGGTAGGACTTTGGCTACTTAATAAATCATCAGCAGATGTTCTTGATTCAGTATCTTTCACAATTATACCCATTGGTTCATCAACAAAATCAGAATCCTTAACAATCTTTCTTTTCTTTAAATGAATTAATTCATCATCACTATCAATAACTGCTTTTGTTTTAGGTTTCTTTACAGTATCAGTTCTTCTTTTATAAACTCTTTTAGGTTTTTGAGGTACAGTTGGTGGTGGTGGTTCTTGTTGTGGTTGTTGTTGTTTTAACTGAGGTTGAATAAAAGGTTTAATCGGTTTTACATTTGGTTTTACTATACTCTTCATCTCATCGTCACTAAAGTATAAATTCATATACTCATTTTGATCTAATGTCTCTAGATGTTTAATGGGAATTAACTTCTGATTATCAAACTTACATGAAAAGCAATAATAAACTGCTGTAGCTGACTTCTCTAATTCGATATAGTTGAATTGTGGTGGACTTTGTTTTTTCTTTGATTTTTTGCTGTCATCATAAGCCAAACTTTGAATATACATTTCGTCGCAAAATGTCTTTAAATGCTGGATGTTACGACTCACTTTCTGATAGAACTCATAAGCCTGTCCCTTTAATGGGAGCTGGGAGCATAATTCTGAATTGGTTGGTTGTTTGACTCTGTCTGCTGGCATTTTTGATTGAATGATTGAATAATTAATTTTCTATTAAAGTAAAAAAATGAAAAATATAAAATACTGAAAATGAGTAAGAAAAGTGTGAATGAAAAAAAAACGGTTTTTCTTTATGTAATATTTAAGGGGGTACAAAAAATAACTTTCAAAAATCAAATACGAAAAAAAAGACTATATATAAAATTAAATATTTATGATTGGTTTTTGAATTTCAATCTCAGGTTTATTAATAGGAATAATTTCTATTTCTGTTTCTAATTGCTCTTCATCTTCGTTATCACTAACATTTCTAGAATTTATTCTACTATTTTCAGGTGTTAAAGTAAATGGAATAGCAGAAACAATAGTAGATTTTCTTAATGCTAATTGAACAGCAGGTTCTGGCTCAGCTAATATTTCACTTAATTCTGGAGGACAGGCTTTATGATAACACCACGCACATATTCTCTTGCATTTATAAAGAACCCATAGAACTACACAACCTAATAAAATATACAGTTCTTGTTTCAAACCATTTAAAGTATCTTTCATATCACCTAACATAACTATAGATGTATTATATGGCATATTATGTGAAATTATTTATATATAAAAACGCATAGAAATATAAAAATGAATTTTAAACCAAAAGTTAATTAATTATACAAGTAGGTGATGTAGTTAGATCTACTGTAGCTACCCCCGGGATAGGACTTGTAGAACAATCTACTTTAGCAATATCTACCTTTGGTCGACCCTCGGCAGTGGAACTATTCTCTACTTTACGCTTCTTATCTTCTCCACTATTATCACTTCCTTTCTTTACTTCTTCATATCTTCTCTTCTTCTTATTTCTACACTCTGTACAAGATTTATAGAATACACCTTCACTCTTATAACCAAATTCATCATTAGCTTTCTTCTTACCACAAGTACTACATATCTGTGAATCTGGATCTAACTTTGTTATATCCTTTCTTTTTTTAGGTTTAGATTCGCTTTGTTTTTCTTCCTTCACTTCTTCTTCTTCTTCCATTGTTATATCAATATCATCACCTGGTTGTTCACTCCATTCTGGATCATCTTCATACTCTTCAATCACAGAATACATACCATCCAACATATCCTTGAATACTTTAATAATTAATGATTTTACTTCAGACATATCATTCTCATACATTTCACCTTCTTGTAAGTGTTTTTCAATATTAGCATCTAATTCGTTTTGTATATCACTCATTTTAATTTATGTAGATTATTTCAAAAATCGCAAGAAATTTATGAATGAAAAGAATTATGTAATATTATGTTTATTTCTATTCAGCCAATCAAATAACAAAAATTCAATTAAAACCAATGATTTAAGAATTAGTTATGAAATCTTAGTCTTTCTTCAATGATGTTTTTTTCATCAATACCATAACGCTTTAACATCTTTGTTTTTCTGCGCTCTTCTTCAGGATCAACCCATTTTCTAGGGCGTATGGTTGCTTGTGCTACTCTGGTTGGTTTATGAATTGCACGCCATTCTTCATACTTTCTATCATCCTCATCAGCTGTATCAGAAGTATACCACATTACTACTGGAGGTGGCTCAGCTACTATTCTAGCTACTTCACTTTCAATGATTGCATAGATTCTTTCAAAGTCTTCATCTTCACGCTTATTTCTATCTTCTATATTAACATTCTCGATCCAAATTCTTGACATTCTTTTGAAATTATGATTGATAAAAAACAATAAGAAAAAGTTAAATGAAATTATATACAAAAAACAAAAGAAAAATTTTAACCCATAAAATAACTCATACACTAAAATATATAAAGAAATTTAAATTCACCGCTTCCTCCAGTATAACCCGTACCAAAAACTAATTTACACTCAAATCGCTTATTCTTACCTGTAGAAGGCACCTAAGAATAGTCTGGTACGGGTTACCCACCTACAGTGATATTCTTACGGTTATACATATATCTCATTTGATTTACATATTTATATTTTACATGTCTGCTAATAATGCTCATTTTTTGAATTATAAAAATGAATTCTTTGATAATCAAACAAAAGAGATGTTTAGTAATTGCAAGGCTAATTATCTAATAAACACAATGATAGCCAAAAAAGAGCAGTATGAATTTTACAGTATTCACTTAAAGTATAATTTTATATGAAAGTAGATCAGCAAATTTAGAAGCAACTTAATCAGTCTGATAGTAAATCATATTATAAATCTGAAGTCTACAGTTTTAATCTGTAAAATAAAGTGCATGATTTACAAACAGTGTAGAAAATATAATGATCTTCTGTAAATATAAAGTCAGAAAAAAGTGTACAGAAAAATCAGATATGTGAGGATGTGCGTAGTAATTTTAATGGTTTAGTTTCCTTGCGAAAATTTACTTCAAATATGAATAAAGTAAAACAGAATGATTCTTATAATCATTTAATAAAGGGAATAACATATTAGAATTATCATACTATGAGAATATGAAAATAATAAATGAGAATATTTGTTATGCTGTTTTATATATTTTATCTCATGATAGAGATAATAGTGATATCTTATATGAAAATGGTAAAATATTAGCAAGAAAAGCTTATAATGAGAATATATGTTATAAAGAGAGAGTAATTGCTTTACAGTGTCTGTTTTTACTCTGTCCTTCAAATGTGATTGAGATATTAATGGACAAACCAATTAATGAAGTTCATATGTATTGGCAGTACTGTAAGTATGATTATTATTATTAATTGTTATTATTGTTTATAGTTATTTATCAGTGTTAGAAGAAAAGAAATTGACATATTCATATGATGAAATAACATCAATTGATAAAGAATATCTAATAAGTGGAATATTGAGAGATTATCCAAATGATGCTGAATTGGTAAATATGGTAACACAAATGCTATTAGATTTCAACATTAAGAATATATCTTTTTATAATTGTTGTTAATCATTCTTCTAATCTGATTTCTTTAATTAAGAGTTTACCTTAAAATATGGATTAATGTGTTTAAGAAATTAGTCAATTTGAGACAATATCGTTTGATAATAAAGATAATGATAGAATTAACCAAAACAGAATTAATAGAATCATATTCTCCTTTATCTGATTTGTGGAATCAAATATTACAGAAACTAATACAAGAAATATGTAAACAATACCAAAACAGTATGAATAACATAGAGTATAAGTGTGAAGCAAATCATTTACTTAATAAGATAATAATCATCTGTGAATCAAATCCATTCCTATTGAAAATGAATATATTGTCAATGATAAAAACACTCGTTAATATTGGAGATGATTTTATCCCAATTGTTGTTAGATTATCATTGTTAATCCCTTCAATTAAAGGAAGAATAGATGTATTAAATCAATTTGTGAATAAAGGATATTATATAGAAGTATTATATGGATTAAGTAATGGAGTAAGTGAGATATCTTTAACAGAGAATTCAATAGAGTTGAATTTGATTCATAAGATATATGATGAAATAAATAAGCAGAAACTGTTCTATATGATTCAACCAACTCAGTTTTATTCAGATTTTGTAGATTATTTGATATTCACTAATTCAATAGATTTTATCATTGAAAATTTTGTATGTAATGGAAATATTGATGATGCAATTGGATTATTGAATAATTATAATGAGAAGAATGAAAATAAAGAAATGTCAATGACAAATAACAAGAATACAACAAGACTTCAACTATTGAAAGAGTTTATAACCGAATCTCAACTTTTAAGTAATAATCTATTATCTTTATTACCTTTCTAACTTGTAATCGATATTTGATATTGTTATTTTTGTTGTTTATAAAGCTTATTCAAAATAGAAATGAAAAACGCTCATATTTTCATTAATTGTCCAAATCACTTTTTGAAATGAATATAGACGATGATGAAGTATATGATGAAATAGAGGATAAATATGAGACAATTTTGAGTAGAATTAATGAATTAATAGATTAGGAAACGAAGAGAAAGACATAGAAGAGTCAATTGAAAGTTACAAGAGTTTTTGCAAAGTTTACAAAGAATATAACGTTATTTGGTATAATATATATCAAAATTGATATTGTATAGGTTATATTTATCAAAATACAGAATAATCATGTTGTGTATAAAATTAAGTAGAGTATATCCTATATAATCTTTTAATGTTACATAGAAAGATGAATGTTTAGTATACTTGAGAGAATTGATCAATGATTACACGAGAATGTTCTATAGAAGTGAATTTGAAGATAAATTAGTTGAAATACTGAGATTATTATCATCAATTCATAGAGCTGAAACTATAAGAAATGATTTTATGTTACTGGAAGATGTATTAGAGAAAATTAGTTTTGATTTTGTATAAATATATATATATATATATATTATAGAGTGTTCCTTGGTCATTATATATCTCAATGATAGACTATTATATCTCAAATAATGATAGTGATTCAATATACAGAATACGCACAAAGATGAATGGATTATTTGAAACTAGAAAAGATGAATTGAATTCCAAAACAAAGATGATGATAATCAATACATACATAAGAATATTAGAGTATTTTGGTCGTCCAAAGGAAGGAATATTATTGTTTAGACCACTTCATCTACAACCACCAATAGAACCACTATACTTTCAAAATACACTAGAACCTCTATCACCATCTTCATATGAGAGTTTGAATAATATGATAGAAGAAGATGATGATGAAGTAGAAGATGATGAAGAAGAATGGATATAAGAGTGGTTGTGAATATCTAAAACAATTATCATTATAATTATAAAATGATTGTTTCTTTATTATTGAAAAAATTGCATCAACTGTTTTTTAATTGCACAAACTCATTTCTCTTGTATATATCATCTGATTCACCACTTATCTATTATAACAAATATTACTTTCATATCTATTTTTTAAGTAATTTACTCAATTTTTGATCAAATGATAAATGTTTACAACAAATATCAATATATAGATCTAATTCCCTCGCAACTATTGTAATTATTGAGTTATTGATGTTGCTATAAAATAGACCTTGGCTTGTATAGCCACGATAAGAATTTTCTAAGTGCTTTTTGTGACTTTAAATAGATTTTTCTCAATAACTATAAGGAATAAAATAGTAAAAATTTGTCAAACGATGTATCATGCTTTGAGCTTTATCATAGTATACTTAGTTTCATAATTACCTCTTTCATGTCATTCGTCTGTTTTTGATATGTTACATTATAATTGAATAACAACAAACATAAATAATAACATTGATATATTTTATTTGATTTATATCATTTATTAGCTTTAAAAACTATAATACATCTCGAACTGTACTGATTTTAAATACCACGTATTTGGCTAATAGGGACTGAAATATGTTAATAAATTTTATACGTAATCACTACCTATATACGATATGTATAGTATAGGAGTATTCCAGAAAGGACGATATTAATTTTGACTAGGTAATTGAATGTAATCATGATATTATGTGATTTTTGATGTATGTGTGTGTAGTTAAATAGAGCCATATTGCTATTTTTGACTAATTGCTTCTAATTAAGAAGATATCAAAATATTTTTCATATCAGCACTATATGCTGTATTATTATGTTAATCTGAATAGCTAAACCCCATAAATACACTGTATAACATATATTATAGATAAATTACTGAATCAATATTCTTCTCCCCTGGAATTCTGTTGCTATTCTAATAAAATAACTATTAAAATATAAAAATAACTATAATACTTATATAATCATCTATAATATCTATAAACATAATAACAAATTAAAACATACCAGTATAGCTTAACATGCAAGTTGCTGATATTCTCTGCCTTTCATCGATTAGTACAATGCTAAACAGCTATAATAAAATATAATATACTAAAATAGTTATACTTTTTCTAATTATAAAATATAATATATAAACTGGATGTTTCTACTGTTCTTCACCTGGAATTCTAATGCAATTCATCTAATGATAATATATAAATAAGAATATACTTTGAATTATTGAAATTATATTCAATACTCTACTAACAATATATAAATAAGAATAATATACTAATATACTTATAAGAATATATTCATTTACCTATTATAAAATAATAAAAATAATACTGGATATACTAACTCAATAATACCACTATATACAAATCCAAATGTTATTTTCATATAATGGAGTAAAAACTAATAGAGTAAATAATAGATCAAATACTTCTTAAATATAGGATTATCATTAACTTGATTCAATAAATACAATGATTGAACTGTTTCTAAATCAATTAATCCAAGAATAACATCAGCTAAATACTCTTGAATTGGAGATGGTTTAGAAGCTTCCAAGTTTTTTAATTACTATGAATAAATAAAATAAAATCAGAATATTCGTATCATCATACTTAATTTTCGTGTTCTCATCGAATGAATTGTTGAACTTACGATATATGTCTTTTCTACAGTTACTGTTTTGGCAACACCTGAAATCACACCAATTGTTGAATAAACATACCTAATAATTCATCCTAACAAAAATAATTATAAAAAATATACTAATTCATCTTAGCTTCTTCATCATCAGACTTTACTATTTTATATTATAATAACAATTATACTTATTTGTATTTGTTGGATTAATCGTTGATGGTAAACTTGGTTTATATTCTAATTATCCTAGTCTGACACCTAATTTAGATAATAAAATATATGATAATTGCTATAATACCAATATGCTAAATTAACAGAAATAGTTGAATTTCCTACTACTTATAACTCGAATAATATGTTGTACATCAAAAGTGCCAAATGTATTAACAAGGTAAAAGTTTGTATATGTAGTTGATGAGCTTTAGTAAGACAGACTAAATCAAAGATGATAGTTGTATTTTTTTCTTCAAATGTTCTTAATTCTTCCCTTAGTTATAATATCTTTGATTTTTAATTATTAGAACTATTATCTAATTAACATATATGATAATATTATACTTCCTTCAACAATTATAATCAATTCCTGCTCTTTGTATTGTTTTGTATATTTCTTATCTGTAATAACAACACTTGTGCTGCCATTGTTATATTCTATATAAAATTATATACTATATATACTCATAACACAACAGAAGAAAAAAGAATTAAAGTGTATTTCAAAAATTATATTCGTTTCAGTTTTTAAGTTTTGAGAAATTAAATGAATGTATAAGTTTAGATTATTTTTATTATAGTGAATAGATAATAATATATAGTGTACATGTCAATTTGATGTTTGATTCACATAAAGATGCTTAAAATAAATATCCAAGTAAAAATGTGAAGTGAAAGGCGGTTAAGAGAAAGTAAATATGCAAATTAATCTATTGGCTATATAAGTTATTGTCTAAAAATCAAATTTCAATAGATTCAAGGAATTATTTTATATGTGATTGTATTTATACTAATGTTACAACAAATTACTATCATGTGAGTAGAATGAGTTTAGTGAGTAATTTTTCGACTTGGTTATGCAAATTGTGAATATAGGAAGTGAAGAGAAGAGAGAATATGATAAACCTAAGAGAATATTACAATCTTCCACATGTTTATACTATTAATTCAGTAGTAAATGTTCGAATTGGATTTGTTTCTTATTTAGGTTGGATATTACAACAACTAAGATAACACCGAATATGTTATATGCAAAAGTATCATTAGCTAATGATTATTTGAATTAGTGTTATTATAAACTGATATACAGGTAAAATAAAAGCTTCCTATACATTTGATGTATGGTTTTTATAATAGAAACAGATAATGGTGACTAATACTCATCATCCATTATAAATGTAATAATAGATACCTAAGCCACTGACTATTTGTCAGGATGACTTAAGAATACTCTGTAGCAATATAACGGTTATTTCCCCCTTTGGCTTATTACTATTGCTATTACTATTACTATTATTATTATTATTATATAGATATATATTATATTACTTTATAATGAAAAAATAAAAAAGAATAAAAAAGAATAAAAAAGAATAAAAGAGAATTAATATTTATATATAAATATGAAATTTTTAGACATTCTAGTTCAATTATACCCTAATATAATACATGATGATGTTTATTATAGTAATTCTTACAACGTGTTGGTAGTTGATGATACTATTTATAATTTCAATGAAAATACTCAAAAATATTATGAAGTAGTTTTTTATGAAGAATTCACAAATATTGATGAATTAATTAATATATACAATAATAAGAAAGTAAATATATATTTTCAAACAGACAAACCATCCATCATCATTACATTGTTAAGATTTAATGTTATTATAATTTATAAAAATCAATTCATATCTACAAAAGTGGCTCAATATTACTTAAGACAAAATTTAGATAATAAAAATGAAGATTTTCTTTTCTATAATAATGAAAAAGATGTAATAATGGATAAAGTTATTGATAACTTTCTATTTCTTGCTTTTATATATTTCAGTAAAGTAATTACTACAAATGTAGAAAGAAATATACCATTGTTTTATAAGTTAATTGATTGTTATAAAAGAATTAATAATAAATACAGAGATTTTGGAAAGTGTGTAAAATATGTATTTGATGTAATAGGAGAGTTGGATAGAGAAATTATAAAGAAAGCAAATGAAGAGGTTATAATAGAGAAATTATATTATCCTCAATTCTATAAAAGTTTTAATGTAATAAAGGGAAAAACAATCAATTATAATAAAAAAATGGTAAGTAGTATTAATGATATAGATTATATAAATAATAATTATTGTGTATTAGATTCTATCAATCCATTTTTATTCAAAAGAAATTATACTAGTAAAAAATCAGTGGAAGATATGGAATATTTGGTTGGTAAATCAATTAGAATTGATTTTCCTTATTATTTAACAAATGTAATAATTGATAGAATATTGTCATATAATTATACAATACAAAGTAAAGGATATGTTACAAGATCAAGTAGAAACAATAAATCAGCTGTATTAGATTTTTTGAAAATTAAAGAAACAATTAATGAAGAATATAGAAAAGGTAAGTACATTATTCAATACTCTGTAGAAGATAAAGTTCATTATATTTCACTAGATGAAATAAATATTGATAGTGTAATGAATAGAGGAAAAAGAAAAAGAAGAGAAAAAGTAATTAATAGAGAAGATACACACAATAATAAAAGAATAGATGTTGATAATAATAATATAAGTAACGAATATGATGATATTGCAGCAGATGGTTATGAAGATGAAACAGATAGTTCTGACAATGATGATAATACTAATGATGAAGATTATAATATTCTTAATAATATAACAAAGAATGACATTTCTAATAGAAATAATAATGTATATGATGAAGATAGTAATGATGGAGATGAAATTGAATTAGAAATAATGACTGATGAAGAGGAAATAGCTGTAGATGAAAATGGAAGAGATGGTAATGATGATGGATATGTTGGTTTTCGTGATGATGATGATGATAACGATGAAATATTAGATGATTCAGTATTATATGATGATAGAGATAGTGAATATGAAGGTAGAAATGGCGATAGTGATAAAGAAAAATTATCGGTATACTTATACTATTTCTTTCTGAAGAATTCTATATCTCAAGATAAAGTAAATAAGTTATTGAAACAATTAAACTCAATAGAAACAATAAAGAATTTACATTTAAAAGAAACATTCAAGCCTTTACGAGATTATGTTGAAAAGGTAGTAGGATTAAAAAAACCAGACAAAAATAATTATATTACAATTGAAAGTGGGATTAGAAAAATGTTGAAGAAGAAAATAATTAAATTTGATGATTCAATTAATAATAATAAAAGCAAATATAAGAGCATTTATAGTAGTAACAATTACAAAAACATTTATAATTTAGATGTAAATAGAGAAAATTTCAGACATATTTTGTTACAGATCAGTAGTGATGGTGTTGAAATAAATCACTTTAGCTTTATTAAAAAAAGTGTAAATGTTTTATCATACAAAGTATTAAATAATTATAATGACAGTAAATTACTTCAAGTAATAAATATAAGTGATAATGATGATAATATAAATGATATTACAAAATTAGTAGTTGATGAATTAAACAATATATTTATTAAAGGTATAGAGGTAGAAGGTGTCAAATATAATATATATTTGGTAAGTATAGTAGGTGATATGATTGGAATAATAAAACTAATGAAATTACATAATTTCGTAGGTAGTAATAGTTTCTGTAGAACTTGCACAGCAACTACCAAAATCATTACTATTAATAAAATAATCAATAATGTTGTAGTTGAAGAAAATTAAAAATAAAAGACTCAATGAGAGCTTATAAGAAGAAGTATCAGAATTTATATCCTCAATTTTATCAATATAAAGAAAAAAGACTATTCCATATATTTAATAACTATTCATATAGTAGATTTTTAAGAACTTTCAATAAAAAGCAACACAAAGAAGATATACAAAGCAGTTTTCGATCATTAATTTACTATGACATTAACTTAATAACTTTTGATGCGATGCATACAATAAACAACTGTTTTAATAGGTTTTATGATCAAATGAAAGACAATATAATTAATTTATACAACAATAATCAATTTAAAATGGTTTATACTCAATCTTCATCATTTTACAATCTTCAGCTAAATAAATTTACAAAGTATAACATGATAGAACAAAACCACTTCTTTTTATATATCCTACCTCTAATGATAATAAAATTAAGAAAAGAGAGTGAAATAATGATTTATGATGGATTATTCAACATCATAGATATAGTAAATAATGCATTAAACTATCAATTCAGTAATATCACTTTAAATAAGATGGAAGACATTTTAGTAACTAATTTAAATATTATGGAATTATATATATTCTTCACTCCATCCTGTCATGATTTGGTTCACTTAATTAAATATTTGTCTAATATAGGCCCGCTTATTCACCAGAGTACAAGTGTTTATGAAAGAAGTTATAAACAAATAAAAAACATCTCTATAAGTAATAATCATCAAAAAACATCAATCTTAAATACAATATCATCAATTAACCAAATATATGTTTATAATTATAATGAAAAAATGAAGATCAATAGAAAATATAATCTAGTTATTAATGATTCTAGATCAATATCTGACCTTTTTAAAACATTTCCATCTATTCATTATTATTCAATTATATCCTTCCATAGTGGAGAAAATATTCATTTTGGTATTATAAAGTCAATAAATAATTCGCAAATCCATTATAATGAAATAAATGTTACAAAAATTACATTAACAATATACAAATATATAAGCATTACTACATTGGATAAAATTGTTGATATAAATGATATTATTATATTTAATAATATATTCAAATTCAGTGATGTAGAATATTATATCTTTATTAGTGAAATAACATTCTATAAAGATTTGTAGTTTAATCAATTAATATTCTAAATGTTTAATAATATTTGTTTGTTAAATATATGATGAAATCAAATACATTTGTTGTATAACGTTGGGAGATAAATGGATTTTAGATTGCGTTGAAGTTATAAACGTAATCTAAATCCCATAAATATTACAAAAATACACTTATATTTTATTGTTCTGGTTACTCAGTTATATATGTATCACTGCTTGTTTATACTTAATATTAAACATCTGTAGCAATAGTAGAAAACGAAATTAAGGCTAAAAATGATTAGAATTAGATAACTTTAATTTCTTTATACTTAATATTGAATTTGAGGAAAGTTCTATTTTGAACAGCTGCTCAAATTTTGAACAGGCTGTTTCTAAAAGCGCCATGAATCTCATATTGAAATTTGTCTGACTATTATTAATTATTTTAGCTTTTCTGAATTGTGTGTGGTATTTAGACATCATCAATGTTAATCATTAGAAACAATTAGATCGTTCTAGGTATCAGTCTATTATATATAATATCTGTACACTGGACCTCCAGTTTTTTCTATTCTAATCTCTCTATTTAGAGAGAATAATAAAAAACAAATAAAATTGACGCAAGCCAGGTTTGAACATTTTTTCAAATTTTTATATTTTGAGCACCTGCCTCCTATAGGAAGTAAGGGCGCAATATAATAATATATTATGTGTATATGATGATTTTATCAAACATTCATTTAATAATATTAATCAAATTTTCATAATCTAGCTATTTCCTTAATTAGTAACAATTGATTCCTAGCAAAATAAAATAATACTAGCTAATAACGCTTGTCTATCAGTCTATATATTATAAGACCTATTTGTACTATTATTAAACATATTTGTAAATATTGCGAATTATAACAAACAAAACACTAACAAATGTATATTTATTTGTTACTCAGTGATAATTTAACAATTTTCTTAAAAACAAATCATTAAAGTAAATTTTGGCAATCTTACATCTATTCGAGTAAGTCAACATATTAGCCATTGGATAAGTTAAGAATTTAAAATCATCTACTTCTCGTTTTATAATCATGAATTTTGATAATTTGCTTTCTAAAGCATTTCTTATTAACAATAGATGTACATTTAACTATAATTGAATTATATTTGTTATCAATAGATTCTATTTCTTTTCATTTGCCATATTATGTTTTAACTACTTGATTGAAATTGACATATATGCTTATGTGTTTATTTACACAATCAATATTCTTCTACTATTCTATCTGTTTACAAAATATAACATTCTTATCCTCTAATGTTGTTTTATAAAAACATCTCTAATTAAGAATTTAATTACATAATAGACAATCATAATCAACTTTTAGGATAATATATACTTGAAAATAATTGAAAAACATCCTCCAGAATATAAGATATTAATATTCTTTTAAATAATCACTAACATCAACTGTGATTTCAATAACCATTATAATATTTGGATTATATATATATCTGCTTCTACTTTATATCCAGCTTTCTCAAATTGTTCAAGCAATGGGGGATCTGTGGATATTCTACTACCATTTTTTCTTCTACTTTACTTTTAAAAATAATTATTGTTGTCATTTTGTTCTAGATGTGTAAATAAATTTATTATATACAAAAAATATTTCATAATCCACATATATCATCCAAAAAACACAAAAATAAATGGGATTTTCAAGCTAAAGTTTGAACCAATTTTTGAATTTTGAAGATATTATGAGTATTAAACAATACAAATTAGAATGTTTATAATAAGACAAAAGCAAAAAATGATGTTAGAAACCTTATGCATAGAATATGTGCATATAATTCAATTTAAATAGATTTAGCTTTTACTGCAGGAATACAATCTGTTACTTTTACAATAGTGTTGATAGAGATGAGAAACTGGATGAAATGTTGTTATAAAATGAAATGTTGTTATAAAAGTTAGTGGTGTAATAATTGTGTAGATTAAAAGAATTATTAACATTTTAGTTAATAATACTCAAGTATTTAGTACATACAGTAATTAACAACCCGATGTGTTAATTGAATTGTTTGAAGGTGAAAAAACTATGACATTAGATTATTACTAAATAAGTAAGTTAAATGAAAATGGAATTCCACCAATTGAAGTAATTTATGATATTTATACTTACAAATGATAAAAATGGTTACAATTACAAATGATAAAGATCTTCTTACACCTGAAAATTTTTAAAGAATGGTTGTAAAAGTTGAGATATTGAAAGCTAAATCATGAGAGGTAAATTGAATATAAAAGAAGTAGCTTTATAATATATGAAAAGATTAGTAGAAGTATATCAATTACAATTCAATAGAGATATCTTCGTTGTAGGTATAAGAAATGCTTTAGAAAGCAAATTGTCAAAATTCATGATTATAAAACGAGAAGTAGATGATTTTAAATTCTTAACTTATCCAATGGCTAATATGTTGACTTACTCGAATAGATGTAAGATTGCCAAAATTTACTTTAATGATTTGTTTTTAAGAAAATTGTTAAATTATCACTGAGTAACAAATAAATATACATTTGTTAGTGTTTTGTTTGTTATAATTCGCAATATTTACAAATATGTTTAATAATAGTACAAATAGGTCTTATAATATATAGACTGATAGACAAGCGTTATTAGCTAGTATTATTTTATTTTGCTAGGAATCAATTGTTACTAATTAAGGAAATAGCTAGATTATGAAAATTTGATTAATATTATTAAATGAATGTTTGATAAAATCATCATATACACATAATATATTATTATATTGCGCCCTTACTTCCTATAGGAGGCAGGTGCTCAAAATATAAAAATTTGAAAAAATGTTCAAACCTGGCTTGCGTCAATTTTATTTGTTTTTTATTATTCTCTCTAAATAGAGAGATTAGAATAGAAAAAACTGGAGGTCCAGTGTACAGATATTATTTATAATAGACTGATACCTAGAACGATCTAATTGTTTCTAATGATTAACATTGATGATGTCTAAATACCACACACAATTCAGAAAAGCTAAAATAATTAATAATAGTCAGACAAATTTCAATATGAGATTCATGGCGCTTTTAGAAACAGCCTGTTCAAAATTTGAGCAGCTGTTCAAAAAAAAATACCCCGAATTTGAAATTATAGGCTTGAAAGAGGTTTGAACTCAATTTTTATTTTTCCTTTTTTAATTACCTTAACATCTTTTTTTTCACATCTTATTCATCTCAGGTGATGAATTTTTGTCTCCAGAAGCTTTAAATAAAATATATCGCAAATGTAGCTTATATACCAAAATAAGATTATATTTGAATATAACTCACTACCTAGCCCTCTACTGTCATATTATTTTCTATAAAACCCATTTATCTCCCAACGGCATAAATCTCCTAATGGCTTATAACAACATCGCATAATTCAATCAATTAAAATACTTCTCTTTACTGTCTTCTTCTCTTCTTGTCTTTTTCTAATACCTCTTCTTATTCCTCAACATTATCTAATCTATTTATTCCTAAATTATCATCTTTGAACTTCTTTATATCACTTTCGTATATTAACAATGTAATTATTTCATCATTTTCATCACACATTTCTTCTTTATAATTGTTTCTTAATCATCAATGTATAAATCATTTACTTTTTCATTAAATGTATATACACATGATACTATGAATATTATTCTATACAATTAGCAAATATATGCATGTTTATATACAAAAATAGTTAAAATAACTAATTACAATCAAAATGATAATATTTTACACAAATAATAAAATTACATTAAAAGATGACAATTACATGTATTTTTACTTCTTTTACTTTTTTTATTTTCTCATTTTTCTCTTCATATACTAATGAATATGTATTAATTTCTCTATCATGAATCAAATAAATAAATATTCAATCTGAAGTTATATGTAATATAGGTTGCTAATCACTTTTTCTACTATATTACTTTGAAAGTGCATATAACGCAATATAAATTTTATAATTATACAATTAAACATTAGATATAACTATATAACAACTAATTAGAATAGATCCTCTAAATTTGAAATGTCATTTATATACAAGGAGATATTTTCTTAGCTTTACTCACATAGATTTACAATTTATATATTATCTTTAAGAATAATTCGAGAATTCTAATAAGTCTTCGGTACAAAGTGATTGCCCAGTGTTTGATAGTTTACTAATAGCAAGCGAATTTAGTTATGAAATATTACTTAATTTAGAAATATTGTTGGTTCTGTCGAGTTGGAATTTCTATTAAAAGTCTATCTAAAAAGTATTAAAATTTGATATTTTTAATTTATAGCTAAATACAAACTTCAACATGTAATTAATAGATGTGTAGAGTATTGGCTTTTTATTCAAACTTAAAGACAATTAAAAAACGAAAAGAAAATGGTGTTAAAGTCAAAATTCAACGAGCCCAGCTTGGGTCAAGTATATAAGTCCTATTTGCAAAATAGATTAGAATTCTTATAGTGGCTTGAGTTATTTTTCTTTTTTTAATTGTAAGTGAGCCATCCATTATTTTTTAAAATTGATAATGAGTTTTTCAGATAGATCAAACGACTCACCATTTTCATCGCAAGGAGATCCATTTGAACATATTTTATCATATTCTGAAGATTATATAGATTTAAAGAAGGTATTCTACTTTAATTTACATCACTGTAGATTTCAAGACTAGTTTATATGGCAGATAGAAACAATGAGTATTCTAGACATGCTTTTCTAGAAGCACTTAAGTACAGCAACAGCAAGCACATTCCAGCTTTTATTGAAGAAGTATAGAAATAATTAATAACAATTATAGCTTAAACAAATCAATGCAAAACATCAATTTCACTTTGATGACATATTAAAGGACACTGTAAAGTCACATAACTTAAAAATCATTGAAACAACTAGAAAGGTATATTTTCAAGATTATTTGAAATTCATAGCTTGATTTAGAAAACAGAGCAGAATATTTCGCAAACAAACACGAATACAACAAAGCAGTCGCATCGTTAGTCCAATCCAGACAATATGGCAACACAGACAAAGATCGAGGATTAACTCAATTAAAGATATGTAGTTTAGTCTCTATCTTCGGTGATGGTAAAAGTCTATTAAATCACAGTCAATATAATAAAGGACTATTAGAATTAAAGAATCAAAGTTTAGAAATTTATCATGGTTTGAACGTATGTTATGCTTTAAGTAAAATCATCACACCCTGCAAATTAGAAGAATATAAACGAAATTTAAGAGATGCTTCAAGGATATTAAGAGATGTAATATTATCAAGAAGGTATAAAGAAGAAGTTATGCCGTTTAATCATGTGATTATATATTTTGTAATTTCTTTCATTTGTGGTTCAAGCAGAGATGAATTATTGAGTGAGGTAGTGAATAATTCAACATTAATGAAGATTATTAAAGAATCATATCCAAATTTGAAAGTATTGTTTAATTCTATTACTCAATGTGATTATAAGTCCTATAGATTATCTTGGATTAAAATGAATGTATATATAATGTATATTCATTTTTATACCCAAATTTTACATATTTTTTTTATTTTTTTATCTTTATTATTATTGTAATAGAGATTCATTGAAAATGATTATATTCTCAGATTTACGAATGTAGCAATTGTAGGTTTATTCAAGAAAGCATCATTAGAACAGTACTTCAAACCATATGCTATCATTAAACTATCATTAATGGCAGAAGAATTTGGTGATAATTTAGATAATTTTCAAAAAGAAATGAACAATTTGATAATTACAGGAATTATTGACGGTGAAATTGATAAAGAGAATCAATATTTATATTTGAAGAAAGTCAAATGTATATATTTATTTACTAATTTTATTTATTTATAAATCTGACTATAGAGCACCTAGTTCTCATGGTCATTTAGTCCAAAGAAATCTGAGCATTTCGATAGAACATATTAGTAATTGAAACTGATTAATTATATTGTTTTTATTAATATATGTTTGTATAAATCGGTTATGACCTCTAGTAAGTATTAGTTGACCTCTTTTGTAGTATGTGTTTCTAATCATAAAATCATGTATAAACATATTAAGCTATATATATCATTCAACAAAAGATAAATTAACAGACGGTTGATTATTAACATTTGATTATTATCTCATCTAAACTGAAACTCAATACTGGATAATCCACAATATTCATTGTTATTACACTAATTATTAAACAACTTCCTTGACAATTTGTATTGATTTGAGATACTACATCGTAAGCAGCTGTGCAGCTTATATCTTTCATTTTATAACTTCCTTTATATACTAAATTTCTTTCATTTGTTATAAAGGAAGTGATTATCTCATAACTTTTCATTAAGTTTTGATAGTTACGACTAAGTAAACTGTATGTTATCGCATTACTGTATAATAAATTACCATTACAATTATCACCACTTAATGAAAAGTTATGAGATAATCACTTCCTTTATAACAAATGAAAGAAATTTAGTATATAAAGGAAGTTATAAAATGAAAGATATAAGCTGCACAGCTGCTTACGATGTAGTATCTCAAATCAATACAAATTGTCAAGGAAGTTGTTTAATAATTAGTGTAATAACAATGAATATTGTGGATTATCCAGTATTGAGTTTCAGTTTAGATCTGGGTTGAATAATAAAGGGACAGGGCAGTGGCGGGACAAGGGCATGTCCCGGGCAAAAATTGAAAGGGGCGTCCTTTATACTATCTAAAAATAGAAAAGGGTACAATTTGCCCTTTTCAATTATTTTATTTGAATTTTTATATTTTGTGCGATTTTAGGGATATTAAACGCTATAAAAATATTTATTCTTTTCATAATTATGTATTATTATCTTATAACAATAACAAACAATAATATTTCATTATAATAATAGCCTTAAAAGTAAGGGCTTTGAGATCCTTCATCACTAAAACCTTCATCACTAGAACTTTCATCACTTAAACCTTCATCGCTAGAACTACCAGAACTTTCATCTTCATCACCAGAACATTGATAATCTAAAGTGTCATATACTATATTGTTATCAATTTCATTCAGCACATCTAAATTATATTCTTCTTCACTAATATCATTATCATCTTCATTTATATCTTTTTCTTTGTTTTTTTCTTTTAATAAATCATATTTTATTCTTAAAATATTATTTATAGTATTAAGCTGTAATTTATTTCTAATATGATTATGAACTATTCCCTCAATACTAAATGAACGTTCAATAAATGAGCTTGTGACAGGAATAGTTGAAAGAATATCATATAGCTTCTTAACATTTGGGTAAAAAACTCCATACATATTGTACCATATATTAGTTGATATCTTTTTCGAAAATATATCTGAAGGGCACTTTTTGCAGTATGGTTTTCTTCTTTCAAAATGATAAATCTCATTTAATGCTTTCTGATTTAAAATAGGGCTGAATTTAGATAATATATATCTTTTTATATTATCCTTCTCCATGTCTGAAAATTTATGTTTACTGTTTATGTCTAAAAATTCATATAGAGCTAAAATGCTGTAGTTTGCATGTCTAGTCTCTTTTTTTATAATGTCTTTAATAAGTTCTTTTTCACTTGATGACCTTTTCATTAACTTTCTTTTAATTTTGGTCAATATTCTGAAACCATCATTTAATGTAGATGAATCTTTGCATAATAAGTGTATATTTGTGGAAATATATTTTGCAATCTTGTAGCATTCTTTAATTTCTTGTATATCTTCTTCCTTTAATAATTTTATCTGTAATAAAATTTCTTTATTGAGTAATATTTTTCTAAATACATCGCTATAGCTTGACCATCTCGTATCACAACCCTTGCGTATTTGGATATTTTTTTGTATAATTGAATATATAGTTTCTCTAATCTTTTGATTATTATTTAACTTATGAATAATGTCATTACACATGACTATCACTTTTTTGTATTTCTCTATTTCGAATACTTTTTTACTGATTAAGTTTAGGATGTGTGCTAAACATCCAAACTTTACTACAGGTCTATTTATTTTTTTCTCTAAAATACTACTTATCTTTTTCATGGTGTAGTTGTTATCACTACTCACAGCAACAATGTTTTTAATATCTAGTTTATACTTCACTAATGTTTGAATTATTAATTCCACTATATTTTCTGATGTTTCTCGTTTATGTAAATAAATGGATTCCAAAAACGAAATATCACTGCTTTTCTTTATTGCCAAATTAATAACGTTTTCATTGGTTACTGATTTCCAAGCGTCCACAATTATACATATTTTACTGTTATCTACAATTTCCTTTACTATTCTTTCTGCTTCTTCGTTCATTGATGCTTTTATTTTGTTTATTGTTATTGACTTTGTAGTTGGATTTAATGTATATATTAGATTTTTAAAGGATTTAGATTGTATGGTTCTGAAAGCTAAGTTATTTTCTATAAGATATTTGGTCACCATTAAGTTTATTGCACGTTCATCATATCTCAATTATGTAAGTTTTGATTGGATTAGCTTTTCACTACATCTAATTTAATAAATATAATAAATATATTTATACTTTTTGTAATGACGTTTCAAATTAGTGCAATGAGCAATAATCATTGCCTTGCACCTTCTGCATTGAATTCTGTTGTATTTTTCAAGGGGTTTCTTTAACACCACATCTTCATTAAAGTATCTATACACAGCATCTCTCGTTTTACCCATATACAATTGAAATGCAAAATGATAGCTCGAAATTCTCAAACCATTTTCTAAGTATTGAAATAATTGCTTGAAATACATTAAGTAGTATGCAAAATATACTAAATAGTAATTTTGAAATAGTTTTTCTATTAGTTTATGAAATATATTATGTTATTATCATAACAAGTACTATTGATTATCAATTAACTGAAAATACCCATTCTATAGCTATACTTCTTAATTATCTATATGATATATGTGTAATATACAAAATTATTTATTATATAAATTTCATTTATGTTCAGTGACGTCAATCACCTTGAAATGTACATAATGTATATATATGCATATCAGAATATGATATACAGTATGTATATTCTATATAATTAGTATATATGCATAAACATATGATATTATATAATCATAAGAAAAGTAGATGACTATTATGCTATAATACACAATAATATATCCTTTTTAACATATGTTAGTATATCTAGATGATAATATGGAAAAGTTATAACAAAAAATCAGAAAAAATATACTACAGCATAACACATGGTAATATTACTATGCCCGAGCAGTAAGGGGCAGGCTTCTTTTCAGCTGAAAAAAAAGGGGCAAAAATAGGGCAAAATTCGAAAAGGACGCCCTTTATCGAACCCAGGTTTAGATGAGATAATAATCAAATGTTAATAATCAACCGTCTGTTAATTTATCTTTTGTTGAATGATATATATAGCTTAATATGTTTATACATGATTTTATGATTAGAAACACATACTACAAAAGAGGTCAACTAATACTTACTAGAGGTCATAACCGATTTATACAAACATATATTAATAAAAACAATATAATTAATCAGTTTCAATTACTAATATGTTCTATCGAAATGCTCAGATTTCTTTGGACTAAATGACCATGAGAACTAGGTGCTCTATAGTCAGATTTATAAATAAATAAAATTAGTAAATAAATATATACATTTGACTTTCTTCAAATATAAATATTGATTCTCTTTATCAATTTCACCGTCAATAATTCCTGTAATTATCAAATTGTTCATTTCTTTTTGAAAATTATCTAAATTATCACCAAATTCTTCTGCCATTAATGATAGTTTAATGATAGCATATGGTTTGAAGTACTGTTCTAATGATGCTTTCTTGAATAAACCTACAATTGCTACATTCGTAAATCTGAGAATATAATCATTTTCAATGAATCTCTATTACAATAATAATAAAGATAAAAAAATAAAAAAAATATGTAAAATTTGGGTATAAAAATGAATATACATTATATATACATTCATTTTAATCCAAGATAATCTATAGGACTTATAATCACATTGAGTAATAGAATTAAACAATACTTTCAAATTTGGATATGATTCTTTAATAATCTTCATTAATGTTGAATTATTCACTACCTCACTCAATAATTCATCTCTGCTTGAACCACAAATGAAAGAAATTACAAAATATATAATCACATGATTAAACGGCATAACTTCTTCTTTATACCTTCTTGATAATATTACATCTCTTAATATCCTTGAAGCATCTCTTAAATTTCGTTTATATTCTTCTAATTTGCAGGGTGTGATGATTTTACTTAAAGCATAACATACGTTCAAACCATGATAAATTTCTAAACTTTGATTCTTTAATTCTAATAGTCCTTTATTATATTGACTGTGATTTAATAGACTTTTACCATCACCGAAGATAGAGACTAAACTACATATCTTTAATTGAGTTAATCCTCGATCTTTGTCTGTGTTGCCATATTGTCTGGATTGGACTAACGATGCGACTGCTTTGTTGTATTCGTGTTTGTTTGCGAAATATTCTGCTCTGTTTTCTAAATCAAGCTATGAATTTCAAATAATCTTGAAAATATACCTTTCTAGTTGTTTCAATGATTTTTAAGTTATGTGACTTTACAGTGTCCTTTAATATGTCATCAAAGTGAAATTGATGTTTTGCATTGATTTGTTTAAGCTATAATTGTTATTAATTATTTCTATACTTCTTCAATAAAAGCTGGAATGTGCTTGCTGTTGCTGTACTTAAGTGCTTCTAGAAAAGCATGTCTAGAATACTCATTGTTTCTATCTGCCATATAAACTAGTCTTGAAATCTACAGTGATGTAAATTAAAGTAGAATACCTTCTTTAAATCTATATAATCTTCAGAATATGATAAAATATGTTCAAATGGATCTCCTTGCGATGAAAATGGTGAGTCGTTTGATCTATCTGAAAAACTCATTATCAATTTTAAAAAATAATGGATGGCTCACTTACAATTAAAAAAAGAAAAATAACTCAAGCCACTATAAGAATTCTAATCTATTTTGCAAATAGGACTTATATACTTGACCCAAGCTGGGCTCGTTGAATTTTGACTTTAACACCATTTTCTTTTCGTTTTTTAATTGTCTTTAAGTTTGAATAAAAAGCCAATACTCTACACATCTATTAATTACATGTTGAAGTTTGTATTTAGCTATAAATTAAAAATATCAAATTTTAATACTTTTTAGATAGACTTTTAATAGAAATTCCAACTCGACAGAACCAACAATATTTCTAAATTAAGTAATATTTCATAACTAAATTCGCTTGCTATTAGTAAACTATCAAACACTGGGCAATCACTTTGTACCGAAGACTTATTAGAATTCTCGAATTATTCTTAAAGATAATATATAAATTGTAAATCTATGTGAGTAAAGCTAAGAAAATATCTCCTTGTATATAAATGACATTTCAAATTTAGAGGATCTATTCTAATTAGTTGTTATATAGTTATATCTAATGTTTAATTGTATAATTATAAAATTTATATTGCGTTATATGCACTTTCAAAGTAATATAGTAGAAAAAGTGATTAGCAACCTATATTACATATAACTTCAGATTGAATATTTATTTATTTGATTCATGATAGAGAAATTAATACATATTCATTAGTATATGAAGAGAAAAATGAGAAAATAAAAAAAGTAAAAGAAGTAAAAATACATGTAATTGTCATCTTTTAATGTAATTTTATTATTTGTGTAAAATATTATCATTTTGATTGTAATTAGTTATTTTAACTATTTTTGTATATAAACATGCATATATTTGCTAATTGTATAGAATAATATTCATAGTATCATGTGTATATACATTTAATGAAAAAGTAAATGATTTATACATTGATGATTAAGAAACAATTATAAAGAAGAAATGTGTGATGAAAATGATGAAATAATTACATTGTTAATATACGAAAGTGATATAAAGAAGTTCAAAGATGATAATTTAGGAATAAATAGATTAGATAATGTTGAGGAATAAGAAGAGGTATTAGAAAAAGACAAGAAGAGAAGAAGACAGTAAAGAGAAGTATTTTAATTGATTGAATTATGCGATGTTGTTATAAGCCATTAGGAGATTTATGCCGTTGGGAGATAAATGGGTTTTATAGAAAATAATATGACAGTAGAGGGCTAGGTAGTGAGTTATATTCAAATATAATCTTATTTTGGTATATAAGCTACATTTGCGATATATTTTATTTAAAGCTTCTGGAGACAAAAATTCATCACCTGAGATGAATAAGATGTGAAAAAAAAGATGTTAAGGTAATTAAAAAAGGAAAAATAAAAATTGAGTTCAAACCTCTTTCAAGCCTATAATTTCAAATTCAATATTAAGTATAAAGAAATTAAAGTTATCTAATTCTAATCATTTTTAGCCTTAATTTCGTTTTCTACTATTGCTACAGATGTTTAATATTAAGTATAAACAAGCAGTGATACATATATAACTGAGTAACCAGAACAATAAAATATAAGTGTATTTTTGTAATATTTATGGGATTTAGATTACGTTTATAACTTCAACGCAATCTAAAATCCATTTATCTCCCAACGTTATACAACAAATGTATTTGATTTCATCATATATTTAACAAACAAATATTATTAAACATTTAGAATATTAATTGATTAAACTACAAATCTTTATAGAATGTTATTTCACTAATAAAGATATAATATTCTACATCACTGAATTTGAATATATTATTAAATATAATAATATCATTTATATCAACAATTTTATCCAATGTAGTAATGCTTATATATTTGTATATTGTTAATGTAATTTTTGTAACATTTATTTCATTATAATGGATTTGCGAATTATTTATTGACTTTATAATACCAAAATGAATATTTTCTCCACTATGGAAGGATATAATTGAATAATAATGAATAGATGGAAATGTTTTAAAAAGGTCAGATATTGATCTAGAATCATTAATAACTAGATTATATTTTCTATTGATCTTCATTTTTTCATTATAATTATAAACATATATTTGGTTAATTGATGATATTGTATTTAAGATTGATGTTTTTTGATGATTATTACTTATAGAGATGTTTTTTATTTGTTTATAACTTCTTTCATAAACACTTGTACTCTGGTGAATAAGCGGGCCTATATTAGACAAATATTTAATTAAGTGAACCAAATCATGACAGGATGGAGTGAAGAATATATATAATTCCATAATATTTAAATTAGTTACTAAAATGTCTTCCATCTTATTTAAAGTGATATTACTGAATTGATAGTTTAATGCATTATTTACTATATCTATGATGTTGAATAATCCATCATAAATCATTATTTCACTCTCTTTTCTTAATTTTATTATCATTAGAGGTAGGATATATAAAAAGAAGTGGTTTTGTTCTATCATGTTATACTTTGTAAATTTATTTAGCTGAAGATTGTAAAATGATGAAGATTGAGTATAAACCATTTTAAATTGATTATTGTTGTATAAATTAATTATATTGTCTTTCATTTGATCATAAAACCTATTAAAACAGTTGTTTATTGTATGCATCGCATCAAAAGTTATTAAGTTAATGTCATAGTAAATTAATGATCGAAAACTGCTTTGTATATCTTCTTTGTGTTGCTTTTTATTGAAAGTTCTTAAAAATCTACTATATGAATAGTTATTAAATATATGGAATAGTCTTTTTTCTTTATATTGATAAAATTGAGGATATAAATTCTGATACTTCTTCTTATAAGCTCTCATTGAGTCTTTTATTTTTAATTTTTCTTCAACTACAACATTATTGATTATTTTATTAATAGTAATGATTTTGGTAGTTGCTGTGCAAGTTCTACAGAAACTATTACTACCTACGAAATTATGTAATTTCATTAGTTTTATTATTCCAATCATATCACCTACTATACTTACCAAATATATATTATATTTGACACCTTCTACCTCTATACCTTTAATAAATATATTGTTTAATTCATCAACTACTAATTTTGTAATATCATTTATATTATCATCATTATCACTTATATTTATTACTTGAAGTAATTTACTGTCATTATAATTATTTAATACTTTGTATGATAAAACATTTACACTTTTTTTAATAAAGCTAAAGTGATTTATTTCAACACCATCACTACTGATCTGTAACAAAATATGTCTGAAATTTTCTCTATTTACATCTAAATTATAAATGTTTTTGTAATTGTTACTACTATAAATGCTCTTATATTTGCTTTTATTATTATTAATTGAATCATCAAATTTAATTATTTTCTTCTTCAACATTTTTCTAATCCCACTTTCAATTGTAATATAATTATTTTTGTCTGGTTTTTTTAATCCTACTACCTTTTCAACATAATCTCGTAAAGGCTTGAATGTTTCTTTTAAATGTAAATTCTTTATTGTTTCTATTGAGTTTAATTGTTTCAATAACTTATTTACTTTATCTTGAGATATAGAATTCTTCAGAAAGAAATAGTATAAGTATACCGATAATTTTTCTTTATCACTATCGCCATTTCTACCTTCATATTCACTATCTCTATCATCATATAATACTGAATCATCTAATATTTCATCGTTATCATCATCATCATCACGAAAACCAACATATCCATCATCATTACCATCTCTTCCATTTTCATCTACAGCTATTTCCTCTTCATCAGTCATTATTTCTAATTCAATTTCATCTCCATCATTACTATCTTCATCATATACATTATTATTTCTATTAGAAATGTCATTCTTTGTTATATTATTAAGAATATTATAATCTTCATCATTAGTATTATCATCATTGTCAGAACTATCTGTTTCATCTTCATAACCATCTGCTGCAATATCATCATATTCGTTACTTATATTATTATTATCAACATCTATTCTTTTATTATTGTGTGTATCTTCTCTATTAATTACTTTTTCTCTTCTTTTTCTTTTTCCTCTATTCATTACACTATCAATATTTATTTCATCTAGTGAAATATAATGAACTTTATCTTCTACAGAGTATTGAATAATGTACTTACCTTTTCTATATTCTTCATTAATTGTTTCTTTAATTTTCAAAAAATCTAATACAGCTGATTTATTGTTTCTACTTGATCTTGTAACATATCCTTTACTTTGTATTGTATAATTATATGACAATATTCTATCAATTATTACATTTGTTAAATAATAAGGAAAATCAATTCTAATTGATTTACCAACCAAATATTCCATATCTTCCACTGATTTTTTACTAGTATAATTTCTTTTGAATAAAAATGGATTGATAGAATCTAATACACAATAATTATTATTTATATAATCTATATCATTAATACTACTTACCATTTTTTTATTATAATTGATTGTTTTTCCCTTTATTACATTAAAACTTTTATAGAATTGAGGATAATATAATTTCTCTATTATAACCTCTTCATTTGCTTTCTTTATAATTTCTCTATCCAACTCTCCTATTACATCAAATACATATTTTACACACTTTCCAAAATCTCTGTATTTATTATTAATTCTTTTATAACAATCAATTAACTTATAAAACAATGGTATATTTCTTTCTACATTTGTAGTAATTACTTTACTGAAATATATAAAAGCAAGAAATAGAAAGTTATCAATAACTTTATCCATTATTACATCTTTTTCATTATTATAGAAAAGAAAATCTTCATTTTTATTATCTAAATTTTGTCTTAAGTAATATTGAGCCACTTTTGTAGATATGAATTGATTTTTATAAATTATAATAACATTAAATCTTAACAATGTAATGATGATGGATGGTTTGTCTGTTTGAAAATATATATTTACTTTCTTATTATTGTATATATTAATTAATTCATCAATATTTGTGAATTCTTCATAAAAAACTACTTCATAATATTTTTGAGTATTTTCATTGAAATTATAAATAGTATCATCAACTACCAACACGTTGTAAGAATTACTATAATAAACATCATCATGTATTATATTAGGGTATAATTGAACTAGAATGTCTAAAAATTTCATATTTATATATAAATATTAATTCTCTTTTATTCTTTTTTATTCTTTTTTATTCTTTTTTATTTTTTCATTATAAAGTAATATAATATATATCTATATAATAATAATAATAATAGTAATAGTAATAGCAATAGTAATAAGCCAAAGGGGGAAATAACCGTTATATTGCTACAGAGTATTCTTAAGTCATCCTGACAAATAGTCAGTGGCTTAGGTATCTATTATTACATTTATAATGGATGATGAGTATTAGTCACCATTATCTGTTTCTATTATAAAAACCATACATCAAATGTATAGGAAGCTTTTATTTTACCTGTATATCAGTTTATAATAACACTAATTCAAATAATCATTAGCTAATGATACTTTTGCATATAACATATTCGGTGTTATCTTAGTTGTTGTAATATCCAACCTAAATAAGAAACAAATCCAATTCGAACATTTACTACTGAATTAATAGTATAAACATGTGGAAGATTGTAATATTCTCTTAGGTTTATCATATTCTCTCTTCTCTTCACTTCCTATATTCACAATTTGCATAACCAAGTCGAAAAATTACTCACTAAACTCATTCTACTCACATGATAGTAATTTGTTGTAACATTAGTATAAATACAATCACATATAAAATAATTCCTTGAATCTATTGAAATTTGATTTTTAGACAATAACTTATATAGCCAATAGATTAATTTGCATATTTACTTTCTCTTAACCGCCTTTCACTTCACATTTTTACTTGGATATTTATTTTAAGCATCTTTATGTGAATCAAACATCAAATTGACATGTACACTATATATTATTATCTATTCACTATAATAAAAATAATCTAAACTTATACATTCATTTAATTTCTCAAAACTTAAAAACTGAAACGAATATAATTTTTGAAATACACTTTAATTCTTTTTTCTTCTGTTGTGTTATGAGTATATATAGTATATAATTTTATATAGAATATAACAATGGCAGCACAAGTGTTGTTATTACAGATAAGAAATATACAAAACAATACAAAGAGCAGGAATTGATTATAATTGTTGAAGGAAGTATAATATTATCATATATGTTAATTAGATAATAGTTCTAATAATTAAAAATCAAAGATATTATAACTAAGGGAAGAATTAAGAACATTTGAAGAAAAAAATACAACTATCATCTTTGATTTAGTCTGTCTTACTAAAGCTCATCAACTACATATACAAACTTTTACCTTGTTAATACATTTGGCACTTTTGATGTACAACATATTATTCGAGTTATAAGTAGTAGGAAATTCAACTATTTCTGTTAATTTAGCATATTGGTATTATAGCAATTATCATATATTTTATTATCTAAATTAGGTGTCAGACTAGGATAATTAGAATATAAACCAAGTTTACCATCAACGATTAATCCAACAAATACAAATAAGTATAATTGTTATTATAATATAAAATAGTAAAGTCTGATGATGAAGAAGCTAAGATGAATTAGTATATTTTTTATAATTATTTTTGTTAGGATGAATTATTAGGTATGTTTATTCAACAATTGGTGTGATTTCAGGTGTTGCCAAAACAGTAACTGTAGAAAAGACATATATCGTAAGTTCAACAATTCATTCGATGAGAACACGAAAATTAAGTATGATGATACGAATATTCTGATTTTATTTTATTTATTCATAGTAATTAAAAAACTTGGAAGCTTCTAAACCATCTCCAATTCAAGAGTATTTAGCTGATGTTATTCTTGGATTAATTGATTTAGAAACAGTTCAATCATTGTATTTATTGAATCAAGTTAATGATAATCCTATATTTAAGAAGTATTTGATCTATTATTTACTCTATTAGTTTTTACTCCATTATATGAAAATAACATTTGGATTTGTATATAGTGGTATTATTGAGTTAGTATATCCAGTATTATTTTTATTATTTTATAATAGGTAAATGAATATATTCTTATAAGTATATTAGTATATTATTCTTATTTATATATTGTTAGTAGAGTATTGAATATAATTTCAATAATTCAAAGTATATTCTTATTTATATATTATCATTAGATGAATTGCATTAGAATTCCAGGTGAAGAACAGTAGAAACATCCAGTTTATATATTATATTTTATAATTAGAAAAAGTATAACTATTTTAGTATATTATATTTTATTATAGCTGTTTAGCATTGTACTAATCGATGAAAGGCAGAGAATATCAGCAACTTGCATGTTAAGCTATACTGGTATGTTTTAATTTGTTATTATGTTTATAGATATTATAGATGATTATATAAGTATTATAGTTATTTTTATATTTTAATAGTTATTTTATTAGAATAGCAACAGAATTCCAGGGGAGAAGAATATTGATTCAGTAATTTATCTATAATATATGTTATACAGTGTATTTATGGGGTTTAGCTATTCAGATTAACATAATAATACAGCATATAGTGCTGATATGAAAAATATTTTGATATCTTCTTAATTAGAAGCAATTAGTCAAAAATAGCAATATGGCTCTATTTAACTACACACACATACATCAAAAATCACATAATATCATGATTACATTCAATTACCTAGTCAAAATTAATATCGTCCTTTCTGGAATACTCCTATACTATACATATCGTATATAGGTAGTGATTACGTATAAAATTTATTAACATATTTCAGTCCCTATTAGCCAAATACGTGGTATTTAAAATCAGTACAGTTCGAGATGTATTATAGTTTTTAAAGCTAATAAATGATATAAATCAAATAAAAATATATCAATGTTATTATTTATGTTTGTTGTTATTCAATTATAATGTAACATATCAAAAACAGACGAATGACATGAAAGAGGTAATTATGAAACTAAGTATACTATGATAAAGCTCAAAGCATGATACATCGTTTGACAAATTTTTACTATTTTATTCCTTATAGTTATTGAGAAAAATCTATTTAAAGTCACAAAAAGCACTTAGAAAATTCTTATCGTGGCTATACAAGCCAAGGTCTATTTTATAGCAACATCAATAACTCAATAATTACAATAGTTGCGAGGGAATTAGATCTATATATTGATATTTGTTGTAAACATTTATCATTTGATCAAAAATTGAGTAAATTACTTAAAAAATAGATATGAAAGTAATATTTGTTATAATAGATAAGTGGTGAATCAGATGATATATACAAGAGAAATGAGTTTGTGCAATTAAAAAACAGTTGATGCAATTTTTTCAATAATAAAGAAACAATCATTTTATAATTATAATGATAATTGTTTTAGATATTCACAACCACTCTTATATCCATTCTTCTTCATCATCTTCTACTTCATCATCATCTTCTTCTATCATATTATTCAAACTCTCATATGAAGATGGTGATAGAGGTTCTAGTGTATTTTGAAAGTATAGTGGTTCTATTGGTGGTTGTAGATGAAGTGGTCTAAACAATAATATTCCTTCCTTTGGACGACCAAAATACTCTAATATTCTTATGTATGTATTGATTATCATCATCTTTGTTTTGGAATTCAATTCATCTTTTCTAGTTTCAAATAATCCATTCATCTTTGTGCGTATTCTGTATATTGAATCACTATCATTATTTGAGATATAATAGTCTATCATTGAGATATATAATGACCAAGGAACACTCTATAATATATATATATATATATATTTATACAAAATCAAAACTAATTTTCTCTAATACATCTTCCAGTAACATAAAATCATTTCTTATAGTTTCAGCTCTATGAATTGATGATAATAATCTCAGTATTTCAACTAATTTATCTTCAAATTCACTTCTATAGAACATTCTCGTGTAATCATTGATCAATTCTCTCAAGTATACTAAACATTCATCTTTCTATGTAACATTAAAAGATTATATAGGATATACTCTACTTAATTTTATACACAACATGATTATTCTGTATTTTGATAAATATAACCTATACAATATCAATTTTGATATATATTATACCAAATAACGTTATATTCTTTGTAAACTTTGCAAAAACTCTTGTAACTTTCAATTGACTCTTCTATGTCTTTCTCTTCGTTTCCTAATCTATTAATTCATTAATTCTACTCAAAATTGTCTCATATTTATCCTCTATTTCATCATATACTTCATCATCGTCTATATTCATTTCAAAAAGTGATTTGGACAATTAATGAAAATATGAGCGTTTTTCATTTCTATTTTGAATAAGCTTTATAAACAACAAAAATAACAATATCAAATATCGATTACAAGTTAGAAAGGTAATAAAGATAATAGATTATTACTTAAAAGTTGAGATTCGGTTATAAACTCTTTCAATAGTTGAAGTCTTGTTGTATTCTTGTTATTTGTCATTGACATTTCTTTATTTTCATTCTTCTCATTATAATTATTCAATAATCCAATTGCATCATCAATATTTCCATTACATACAAAATTTTCAATGATAAAATCTATTGAATTAGTGAATATCAAATAATCTACAAAATCTGAATAAAACTGAGTTGGTTGAATCATATAGAACAGTTTCTGCTTATTTATTTCATCATATATCTTATGAATCAAATTCAACTCTATTGAATTCTCTGTTAAAGATATCTCACTTACTCCATTACTTAATCCATATAATACTTCTATATAATATCCTTTATTCACAAATTGATTTAATACATCTATTCTTCCTTTAATTGAAGGGATTAACAATGATAATCTAACAACAATTGGGATAAAATCATCTCCAATATTAACGAGTGTTTTTATCATTGACAATATATTCATTTTCAATAGGAATGGATTTGATTCACAGATGATTATTATCTTATTAAGTAAATGATTTGCTTCACACTTATACTCTATGTTATTCATACTGTTTTGGTATTGTTTACATATTTCTTGTATTAGTTTCTGTAATATTTGATTCCACAAATCAGATAAAGGAGAATATGATTCTATTAATTCTGTTTTGGTTAATTCTATCATTATCTTTATTATCAAACGATATTGTCTCAAATTGACTAATTTCTTAAACACATTAATCCATATTTTAAGGTAAACTCTTAATTAAAGAAATCAGATTAGAAGAATGATTAACAACAATTATAAAAAGATATATTCTTAATGTTGAAATCTAATAGCATTTGTGTTACCATATTTACCAATTCAGCATCATTTGGATAATCTCTCAATATTCCACTTATTAGATATTCTTTATCAATTGATGTTATTTCATCATATGAATATGTCAATTTCTTTTCTTCTAACACTGATAAATAACTATAAACAATAATAACAATTAATAATAATAATCATACTTACAGTACTGCCAATACATATGAACTTCATTAATTGGTTTGTCCATTAATATCTCAATCACATTTGAAGGACAGAGTAAAAACAGACACTGTAAAGCAATTACTCTCTCTTTATAACATATATTCTCATTATAAGCTTTTCTTGCTAATATTTTACCATTTTCATATAAGATATCACTATTATCTCTATCATGAGATAAAATATATAAAACAGCATAACAAATATTCTCATTTATTATTTTCATATTCTCATAGTATGATAATTCTAATATGTTGTTTCCTTTATTAGCTATTAGTGTTTCATAGTCATAAGATAAAAATCTGTCTAAACAGATATTTCTGTAATTTTCAGCATCTTTGGACCATTCAATTGATATTTGATCCACAATATTGTGAATTGATACTAATCCTACACTGTTAGAATCATTCAAATCACATAATTTACTATTCACATAAAATATTATATATATATACGATCTATCATGTTCAATCAGTTCTCTCCCTGCTTGTGATGAATAATTCATATACAAATCAAATATCAATTTGTCAATATTTATATTATTTGTTGATACTACATCATTATATTCTGGTAGATTCAATCTCTTTAGCAATAATTGAAGAAAATCACACTTTTTACTTCTTGTTACATCTTCTAGTTTTATTGGACATTTGCATTCTTTTACTATCATCGGTTGAATAGTTTTAATTAACATACTATAATAAATATTTAATCATATATATATAATATAATACTCATATAATTCTATCTTATCATTATTAATTGGGTATTTCTGTAATAAAGACAAAAGTAAATCAATTGATTTATACACACTATTAATCATAACAATTAAACATTATATATATATATATATACTCTTGAATCTGAGAAATATATGAAACTAATGTCTTTGCTTCAGGTAATTTTCCATTTCTAATAATATAGTAATAATGTAATATATATATACTGAACATTTGTGGATTGATTTACTAAGAATATATAAATATCATCCAAAGATATTTCTAAAGACAAAGCTAAAGTCATTAAATCATCAAATGTTTGAGGAGTTAAAACAGTTTTTAAGATTGGCCAAGGATCTTTAGTTAACTCATGATAATTGATTCTTCTGTATTTATATTCACCATTTTCCATTGTTGTTGATAGATTGTAGAGAATATTCAAAATTTCTATATGTCTTTCGATTATTTCATTATTCTGATTTAATTCATTCAACTTTTCAGCAATCCATAATAATCTTTGATAATCATATCCCTATAAGAGTGATAAAAGATTACTAAATACATCAACTTCTGTAATAACAGAAAAAAGAATACTATTTACACTGTTTTCATTCATTATACTGATTATTGGTTCACATAATTCAATATAATCATGTTGTGTTGGATTTATCAAAACGGATCTAATAAAAACAAAGTATAATGTATTAAGCTCTAATGCTTTATTCTTCACAAACAACTTAGGTAATGTCAAATCATAGTTTGTATTTTCTAGAAGTGGTAATAATAATGTATTGAGATAAGGTATATCATCAAACTTTGATAGATTGAATTGAACTCCCCAATTTATAAACTATTCATATATATTATTAAGTATATTTATACATGTTTACACCAAAATGAATTGATTCTCATGTCATTGCATGATGAACATAAGTCTTCTAATCCCCAATAACTACTCAAATCAATTCCAAGACAAGATATTTTGAATAATCGACTATCAAAATGATATAAAAGAAGAAATATATATATATATATATATACTTAAAATCAAAATCTATATTCTCTATACTTTTCTCATATAATTTATATCCTTTTTCACTATTCAGTGGTAACATATAAGCTAGAGTCAATGAAATATCATTAATTCTCCAATTCAACACTTTCTGAGATAATAGACTCAATAAATCAGGTAAATATGTTGTAATATCTTTCAAATTACCAAAACTAGATAGAACTGATATTGATAATTGATGTGCTCTATTATCTGACAAATAATTAACAAAATCAATCAAGTCATTACTATTACTATTGTTATTACTTGAAGAATTTGATTTGATTGATGTTGCAAAACATTTTACTGCTAACATCATTCCTTCATTGATTTTTAACATCATTGTATCTTCAACATAATAATTACTTTCATATAATGGATTATCTGATTGATTTGAATGAGATAAAAGTGCATTAGATGGTGTAGTTACCTGTGGTTCAGTAAATAAATCAATTGCATCACTATAAGAAAGATAATAATAACATATATACTTATCCCAATCTATTTCGTTCTCATCAACAGTATCGCAAAGTGAAAGAAATGAATTGAAATAGGTAATTGATTGGTATATTAATATTGCTTCAGATATATTCTCATTCTTACATGTTAATAGATAGTTTATTACCAAATATAATGCACAATCAGAGAATTTACTGAGTGGTAAATAGCTATAATTCCTTTGATTCTCTATATCAAATATAAAACATAAAAGAAATACTAAACGCTGTAATAATGAGTGATAAGCAGATATCTTTATAGAAATGTGCGTTATCTGGATCATTAATTGACAGTTTCTTTATATATTCAAACACTTGATCATACTCTCCAGATCTATTATAGATGTATATAATAATCCATACATAATATTAATTTGAGAGAGTTTAACATATAATTCTGTTGTAGATAAACTCAATATATCAGCCAAATTGATTAATTCAACAATGTTTATGTTATCTTTTGCTATTCTATCAATATATTTTGAAAGTACCAAACACTTTGTCTTGTAGCTTAATATATCACAGTATGATATTACTCTAAACAATAATATAGTATTATATACATATGATATTTATCAATTAACTGATAGAGAGACTTTAATACATTTTGAGCTTTCATATTTACATGAGAATTATAGTTGGGAATTGAATTGATATATTTTTGAACATTATCATCATTTAATAATATTGATAATAATCTGTATAATATTTCATTGTATAACTTATATTCTTCAATATCATCTGCATTTAAAATATATCCTGTATTGCATGTAATATTATTCATATTTGATGTTAGTTCTATGAAATACTGATGTAGTATGTTGTATAATTCAATTATCAAAGATGGTGATAAACATCTAATTGTTTGATAAATGAAATTTGTTCTATTCTCTAAATTATCTGGATTTATATATAACAATAACATTCCATTTGATGAATCTATATACATTTAAATATTAATTAATTATATATAACATACTAATAATATTGAATATGTATTGTGAGTAAACATCAATAATGTGAATGGAAGGATATATAGGAATAAGCAACAATGCATCATTTAAAACTTCTGGAGATTGTACTTGAGATAAAATGTAATTAATAACCATTAAAGTAGATGTTTTATCACTAATATCATACTGTGAATGGTTTATATTATATTTTGAAAGTAAGAGATGTAATGATATATAATGACTTTGTTCTATTATGTGTTTACGGGCTTCTTCACTAATAACATCCTATTCAATTACATAAAACGTAATATATATATATATATATATATATATATATATATATATACAATATATATTTGAAGATCTTCAATTAGAAGTTGAATGAGATATGGATATTGTTTGCTGTAGTTATCAATCAAGATTATACTACATTCTATATACAATTAACTACAACATATATACGAGTTTTTATTTCAATAGATTCAATCATTTTACACAACAAAATCCCTCTTTCCACGATGAAATTAGTTGAAGATTTCAATATCATTTGTTTAACATAATCTAACATAATCATTTCATAATTTAAACCATGTTTTTCACAGTATGGTTTAATATTAATAGATATTTCATCTACCAACAATTCATTCGCAGTAACTCTATCAATCATTGCAATACAAATATCATTAATTGATAATATATTATTAGGAGAAAGTACAATATTATAGTTTCTTTTCAATTCATTTAAATCATTCAATGTGTTATGAAGTGAGAGTATTTGAAGTTCAATATCTATAACAACATAACATGACATTATACCATCATTATTATCTTGATTTACGAATGATATGTTTGTTGATAAATTATAATCTCTAATCATTTCACCAGCTGTTTTATAGTAATGAATATCAGTATTACTGTTGTTGTTATTATAGAATATTCCAGTTAATAATAAAGCATTATTAAAATCATATGATTGTGAATATGTTATTGCTTTATTCATTACCCATTCAGCAAAGTTCTATACATATAATATTATCTATATATATATATTTATACATATCTTTCTTCTTTATTCATATGAGGTAATACTTCATGTTTTAACCATGAACTATAACTACTTGGTGAAATATTCTGCGGTAGTAATGATAATATTGAATTAATAAAATTATCAGGAATTGAACAATTCTCAAACTCTTTTAAATGTCTTCTCCATATCAGTATTGAGTTTCTAATATTACCTTCCTCAATGAATGTAATTAGTTTCTCTTCAATGTCTTGACTATTGAAAATATGCCAATTCTGAGGACTAAACATCTCATTATCAGATAGAATATAATAAGTTCCCCATCTTACTAAAGTCGATTAAAAATATACGGTTAATTAAACTAAAACACAGTGCATTGCTATAAAAATGATATTTCTAACTTTGTTTTAATATCATAATATTGTATATCTTTTTCTTTGTTTTGGAAGGAAGTCCATCTTTCAGATGCATAATATAACATACTTTCAGTGTCTTTTCTGACTGGCAGTATTATCTATACAAGAGAATAATAGCATAAAGAATATTATATGTATATATACATTAATACAATAGTCTATGACATATTCAATATCAGTTAATTGATTCAATATATTCTTCACTTTATTATCATCATATTCTACAAACAGTTTATAATTAATTGGAATATTATACTCTCTTGATTATTTTCTATCTTCTCTTTGGTTATTTCAGCATAACATCTATACACTATTTCCTTTGGAATGTTATTCTCTTCTGATAATTGAAATGAAAGTAATTCATTTCCTTGACGTAATAGAATCTATATATATTTTATATCATAAACACAATGAATTTTACTTTTATTCTTTGTAATGGATTTGTTTCATAACAAACGTTAATGTTATAGGCTCCTAATGAATCAATACTCCAAATATAATAATGATTATTATTCGAAAATGATGGTGTAAAGTAATTTATATAGTTATTATAACATATTTTTGTTATTAATTTCATTCCATTTATTGTTCCAATTATAACTGATGACTATTTATAATATATATATATATATAATTATTCTTTTATAATACCTTATCTTTAGCCATAAATAGATTTTCATCACTACTATCTGGCATTATATGAAACGAAGTAAATGAAGTGCTAAATTGAAAATATAAATGATATATAATTATTATACTTCCATTCATACATATACAATAATGTATATATATCATATAAATATAATATTCCAGAATTTACAAGGATATAAATGAATTTACTATTATTTGAGATTGAAACAGATAAAACTTTTGATTCTATTAACTCACTATTAATTCCATTATAAAAACAAAGTTGACTTTGAGTATATAGATATAATCCTATTTTATATTCTCCTTCTCCATTTATTAATACAACAATTTCGCTATTCACTATCCTCACCACCATATTTTCAATAGTTGTAAATTCATCTGATACTTTAAAACTTTCTTCTTCAAATTTGATTTTTTCACCTGATATCATGTTATTTATTTGGTTAAACCCTTTCAGTACATATAATGACAAATCTGATAGGATTGCAAATATTAATACTTCTTCATTTACCTTAACTAGTTTTATATCGATTATTTCACTAATTATTATAAATAATATATTATATACCAATTCAATTTAATATGATAAGAAGTTATAATTCTTCCATTTTTGTCAATTATAGTCAAACAACCGCTTTTATCACCAATTAAGCAATAAATACCTGATTCATCCCATTCTATTTTCTATAATTTATAGTTAATAAAACAAGATTATACTGTTACTTCAGATGACAAATTAATTGCATAAGAGGATTTCTTTGATAATAATATGTCATTATTCTTAGTAAATGGAATAACTAACAGCTTTAGTTGATTATTCTGTATATAAGTGATTATTTCATCTGAACCTCCTTCTGCTGCAACAGATACGATTGCATATTCTAAATAAAAAAATGATATTCTAATAACCCATACGGTTAAGTGGTCTTTCAAGTGTGATCAACGGATAAGTTGAATATCTATTGAATAAAAGTAGACTTTGTCGTTATACTCTTGCTCATTATTACTGTTATAGGTTTCTCCATCTATCTCCATCTTTATTAATCTAATTAATTTTTGAAATTTGTTTCAAAAATCTATTCGTTTCAGAATATTTATTTTTTGATTATAAAGCTGAAAAGATTAACTATCATTTATAAAAAATTATTTATCCTGTACAATGCAACAGAACAATGATTTTAATACCATCAACTTCAACTCAATTAAAGGAGTAGTTAATAAACACAGTAAATTGCTATGCTTAATCGAATTTGTAAAACTGTTGAATAAATTACATCTCTCGGCGCTAATGAGAATTAATATAACAGTTAATAGTGAAAATGAAAACGTTATAGCCTTAGAAAAGAAAGAAAGAAATATCATTAATCAAAATACATTATATCAATTATACAATCTTTCAGAGAATGAAGTAATCAGAATAATCAATAATGATTATGAAGAAAAAATAATGTTAAATGACAATAACGATACTATAGAAGAAGAAATATTAAAGAATGTAGAACCACATCAATGGGATTGCTATGAAAATGAAAGAATGTTCCAGTTATTGTTAGAGAGTAAATTCTTTAATAAGAAAAAGAGTATATAATACTATTTTTTATAGTTTGTATATAGTAAATGTTATTGATAATTGTTGTAACGAAATGATATTTAGTGGTAGTATAATATATAACTACTTTTTAAATAGAAAAAATTGGAAAGAAAGGAGTGGATTATTTGTGTTATAGATTATCTCATTTTAGAAATCTTACCTATTTAGACTTACAAAGTAACAATCTAACAAATGAAATATGCTTCAATTCATTATGTCTATTTCAATACTTACCAAATCTACAAAATCTGTGGCTTTCTAACAATAAGATTACATCACTTGGCTTAAGAGAATTGTCAAAAGATTTCAAATATATTCCATCTTTGAAAATGTTAGGATTAAGCAATAATAACTTATCTGGAGGTATTAAATATTTAAGCGCTAGTCTTTCAAACATTTCAAATCTTATGTATCTTGATTTGAGAAGTATTATACTACATATAACCTATATTTTTCTAGAATGTGATTTAGAAGACGATGACGTTGAAATATTTTGTGAGAATTGCTACTGTATACCCAATCTATTAACTCTAAATCTTCAAGAAAACAAAATTACAGATAATGTGTCAGCATTCATGAAAACTTCTTTATGTAGTTGTCCATTACTTGATAAATTATGGATTAATCGTAATAATGGAATAATAAACAAGTTGGAGTTAGTACAAGGAATGAAAATGTCACATCCAAACCATAACATCAACATTTTTAGTGAAATTTAATTATAATAACTGCTTCTATCGCTTAATAACATTTTTTGGGTAGTAATTGTACTATCTCACATTTCTTCTTATTCCACTAATTTTTACTCAATTATACCTCTGTTTCATCTTATATTGTCCATAAAAATATAAAACACGGTTCAATATGGTTTACAACAAGAGAAAAACAGCTTTAAAATTCAAAATTCAAAAAACGCTCGAGGCTTATTTTTATATTCATTCTTATTAGTTTAAGCCTAATCTATTTTGATTTTTTAAAAGTAATAATGAATGTTAGAAAAGGTAAGAGATGCCATACAGATATGGCAACAGCAATCTGTTTCAGCCCATCAAATGAATATTACACAGGTTCTGATGATCAAACAATATATCGTTGGGATATTGATGGTCAAAACTTAGGATCAGTTTGTAGTTTAGATAGTTGTATCACATCAATTGATTGGTATCCAACACATGGAGCTAGCTCTTCAGACATATTTTTAGTCGGTTGTACTGATGGTACTTACAGAATAGTAAACAAAAGTGGTAGAGAGGAAAAGAAAGTAGATGCACATCGTGGAGCTGTTATTAATGTAAAGTGGAGTATGGATGGAGGAGCAATTGTGTCTTGTGGTGAAGATGGTCAAGTAAAAGCATGGTCAAAAACAGGTATGGCAAGAGCAGTAATAGCACAATTACCCAATTCAGTATATTCCTTCTCTTGGGGTGGAGATGGAGATCAAATGGTTATTGCTTCAGGAAAAGATTTATTAATCAAAGGTTTACAAAATGCAGCTAGACAATTACGTTGGAAAGCTCATGATGGCGTAATAATGAAAGTTGACTGGAATTCAGTAAATAATCTAATAATCTCAGGTGGTGAAGATTGTAGATATAAGATATGGGATCCATATGGTCGATTATTATATCAAAGTTCTTTAGTAGACAATGTAATCACATCAGTATCTTGGAAACCATCAGGTGATCAATTTGTAGTTGGTTGTTTTGGTTCATTGAGATTATGTGAACATAATGGATTCTGTAGTGCAAGACAAGCAATAGAAGATGGATCTCCCTTTGATATGTGCTGGAGTACAGATGGTACTGTATTAGGTTGTGCTTGTGGTACAGGTTCAATGCTTGTAGCATATGCAATTGGAAGAAAATTACAATGGAAATCCTTAACAGTAGAAGAAACAGATAGTAGAACAATTCAAATAATTGATAGTAATAATGGTAGTAAAGAAGAATTGGAATATCGTGATAGAATAGTGGAAATGGCAATGAGTTATGATCATTTAGTTGTAGCAACATCAACTCAATGTTTTATATATGAATGTGGTAATTGGACTTCTCCTCATTCATTTGATTTGAGATACAGTTGTAGTTTAATTATACCTGGTGAGACTAGTTTTGTGTTAGTAGATAATACAAATGGTATTCAAATAATGAGTTATGAAGGAAGAGTAACATCTTCACCTAGATTTAAAGGATTACAAACTCAATTCTTAAATAATAAGACAATCAGTTTGAGTTCTGATATATTAGGTGTAATAGATCGAAGTGATAATAAAACTATTCGTTTCTTTGATGTAAGTAGTGGTAAACCTTTAGGAAATGGTTTATTTCATCCTCATAATATAGAAGAAATAGCATTAAGTCAATGGAAAGATAAAGAAAGAATGATAGCTTATATAGATGTAAATAGAGAATTATATATATCTAATATTAGTAAGAATAAACCATTTAAACTATTATCAATGGTTGATAGTATAAGTTGGGCAACTAACAGTAATATGTTGATTGCTTTAAGTGATGGTAAAATAGAAAGTTTCTATTATCCAAAGATTATTTATATTGATAAAGATCTATTAGAGAAAACAATAGAAACAAGATATGATATATATCTAGGAAAATCACCTGAAATATATTCATTTACTGGTAATCAATTAACAATAAAGAATCAAAATGGCGGTTTAATATCTACAAGTGTTTCACCTTATCCTGCTATATTGTATGATTTAATAGTAACAGGTAAATGGGATGGTGCAATTAGATTATGTCGATTTGTAGAGTCAGAAGCATTATGGGCTACTTTAGCTGCAATGGCAATTGGTAATAATCAATTAAATAGAGCAGAACAAGCTTTAGCTTGCCTTGGTGAAGTAGCTAAACAGAGTTATATATTATATATAATGAATTTACCAAATGATACAGTAAAGAATGCTGAATTATCCTTATATCAAAGAAGACCAGAAGAAGCTGAAGCTATGTTATTACAACATTATCCTCCATTGACTTATAGAGCTATTAAGATGAATATTCGATTATTTAGATGGGAACATGCAATGGAGATAGCTCAGAAAGCTGGAAAATATTCAAATATAGTATTGTATTATAGAAATAGATATTTGAAACAGATTAATATGGCTGAGACAATTCCTTCGTATATTGAAGAAGGTAAGAAAGTAACAGTGAATGAAGATGAAATCAAGAGTTTGAAAGTGAAGATACATGAAGAAGAAACTCAGAAACAATCATCCAAGTAAATTTATATATTTTTTATTATTTGAAATACATATATTCTGTTAAAATTAATTGATAATACTGATATTTTCTTTTCTACCATGTTTGTGGTGATAATACTAAACGATTTCAATTACATCTACTCATTTACGTTATACGATCATAATCCATCTTAAAACCACATAATTGTCATTAAGCTGATGAGAATGAAGTTAAACAACCACATTAACACTAACATATTTTTGAAATTGAAAAAATACTTAAGTCAAGCTTAAGTTCGAGAATCTGATTTTTGTTTTTCGATATTCTGTTTTAAGTAGTGTTAATTTATTAAAGAGAATATTTAGGAATGAATAAGACACTAGTATCTTATATTGTATATATTGAACATAGGAAAATCCACCAGGTGAGATTAGTTTTATTAATCCTTACATAAAACTAGTAAAGGCATATAAAAAGGATAAAAGAATTAGTCACTCAATTATGTTATATTTATTAAAAATATTAAAAGACACTCCTAAATCACCAAAAGTATATTTTTGTCTCTTTATTTAGATTGATGGATATTTACAAGAATTAACGTGTTTTTATGCTTCACAACACCATCCACCATATAATGAATGTGTAGATGGTTTAAAGAATGGAATAAACTCAGTTACTGAATCTTTGAAGAGTTTTTTTAGTTTAAAATCATCACAGGTATATTTATTATCTTATAAAGAAATAGTCAAAAGCAAAGAAACTAGTAGAAATATCTCATTTATATGAAGTTTTATACCAAATCGACTTTGATGAAAGAAATAAAGTATAGATTATTTGTATATATTATTATAGCTAAGTTATGAAGAAGGATTAGAAACTTTAAGAAAAGAAGCATGTAAATTAGATCCATTAATACAATTACCTCCAATAATCTTTAAATTTGACATATCAGTTATGGATATGAAATATAAAAGCAATGTATCAACTCCAGAACCTGTTGAAGATCGTAAGAAGCCAATTGCAACAATAGAAAATAAAAGATTATCATGTAGTTTAACAGGAATAGATATAACAGCTAGTAATGACAGTATTTATTCAAATGATTCAAATAAAACAACTCCTACTAACAATAATAGTAGTGCAATGCCTCACATTAGATGTAGTAGTTTACAAATTGAAGATTTAAAAATAAAACACAGTGAAAGTGTAGGAAGTGGTGATAGTGATGATAAACACCATCATCATCATCATCGAAAGAAGAATTATCCATTATCAACTCAAATACAATCGTCAACATCTGATATGATAGTATCAAGTAGTAAGAATAGAAATCGATCTAAAAGTGGAAGAGATGTTGAAGTAAAAACTGAACCAAGCCATTTAAAACTGCAACCAAACAAAAATACAATAACTAGAAGTATATCCAATCCCAATGCAATAGAAGAAATGTATAAAAAGAGAAGTGATGAAAGTTCTCCAATGACAACATCATCTAATTCTGATTTTCTAATAGATCCATTGGTAGGTAGTATGAATTCTGATTCTCCATTAATGATTGATCCATTAGAAGATCCTTTGAAAGAAAAAAAGGAAGAAGAAGAAAAAGATGAAGATGATGATGAAGATAATTCATTATTAGATCCACTAGCATCAAATAGTAATAGCAATGAAGGTGATAAATCTAACACATTATTATTAGATCCATTAGCTGGTGGAAATTCAACAATAAAAGATGGAACATTTCTTCCTTCAGATATTCAAGATCCAATAAAATCATCATCTTCATCAACATTTGAATCAACATATAATCCATCAGATATAAATTTAGATAAACCAGAGAATATTCCATCAACTGTATTAGAGGATAGTGAAGAATTTCAAATCCCAACTGATCCACTTGCTTCACAATCTCCAGCATTATTATATGCATCTAAAGCTATAAAAAGTGATGAACCATCTCCTCCTTCTTTAATCCATTCAGATAAATCCTCCAAATTACCTCCTCCAATTCCTGAAGATTCATCCTCCTCCTCTGATAATATGATCTTTTTACCATCGTCAGCTTCATCAACAATCGAAGTTCCATTTTCTGATCCATTATCTACACAACACCCTCCATCTTATGATTCAACATTTGTTCCTGATGATATAAAACAACAAATAAAATCATCAAAAGATAATAATAATAATAATAATGAAGATGAAGAAGAATATAAAATCCCAAATCCAGAATTAGAAGATAGAGTAACTAGTAAAATAATATCTCCATCATTAAAACCAAGAAATATAGTTAATATAAATATAGGATTATCAATAGATCATGACAACGTGATAAGAATATTAAATTATATAAATGTATGATATATATTAATTGTTATTCTAAATGTATATAGAATAAAATAGTTCGAGATGATATAATTCGAATGTATGAAACAGCTTTACAGTTTGAAAGAGATAATAATCCTTCAGTTCAATCTTATTATCGAAGTATGAAAGATCTTCTCGATTCAATGATTGAAAGTATTTATTATAATGATTATTATATTTTATTTAGCTGCTCCAATAGTAAAGAGATATGAATTAAATGGTCTTTCATCTCAGATTAAAAATAAAATATCTCGACTATCTAAACTCTCTTGAAAAATGAAAAATAATGAATATATATAGTGTAAAGAGTTGTTATTTTTCTTAATTATTTTCATTTTATTGTATATTGCTGGTTCTTTGTTTGTATCAATAATATTTTATATGTTTAAATGAATTTTCAAGGAAATTATTCTATTTGATGATTATATAGTCCAAAATAAAGAAAAAAGTATCTATTCCAAAAAATAAACCCACTTTTTTCGCTGAAATTTAATTAATTTATTCTTGCTTTTATTTTTTAGATTCGAATATAATAAATGGAGAAAAGCACATTTGTGCTTAATTTATTACCATATCTGCATAGTGGAGGAGATTTATGTAGAAAATGTGGAGCTCCCTGTAAATATGGTTGTGGATGGAAAGAATATGTAGAATCCACGGAATTGAAACATGAAGTATATTTTTAATATGACTAATCTGCATATAGATACTGAATGGCAGTAATTCAACTTCAATTATAGAGAGCATAATATGTCATCCCACTGTGAAAGTTTATGAAGAGATAGAGAATATAAAATCGTATCAACTTGATTTGGATAGTACAATCGATTTCTACCACAATTATTGTAATGCAGTTAGAAATACTCTATATGAAGTATATACGTAATATTGTCTATTTAATTTATAATAGGATGATGATATATCAACAATAAGTAAAGAGGAATTAGGTTTTTTGTTGAGATGTAGTGCAGCTAAATGCTATTCTAAGAATATGAATGTATTAAATGTATTAATAATATAATAGGATGAAAATGATGCTTTGAGATATATTCATATTCCAGATTCACAGAATTTCCCAGTTCATCGACTTTGTTTGATGTATATTTCCTATACTTACATCAATTTATTGTTTATAGAAGTTTTCAAACAATAATCGACAATCTGAATTGTGATCAAAAGTTGTTAAAACCAATAATTAACCATTTATTGGATTTATTAAAGATATACAAAGATTATTCCTTATTAAATGAATTAGAAATCTCAGCAATACCTTCAGAGACATTAATAGGAAAATCAGATTATGAATTACATTATCAAAGTGAAACAAACGAAGAATTGAGTTGTATAAATGATTTAGAACAAAATATAATCAACAGAAATACAAAATTAAGAATCTGTTATAATGAAAAAGAGAAAATCTCATCATTAGAAATAAAATGGAGTAAAATACCTGAAGTAGTAATAGTCATAATAACCAATAATAAAAATAAGAAAGAATCAATTCGAATTGAACCAGAAAGTGATATAATAAAGAGAAATAATATCTGTCAAAAGATATTAATCAATAGTTTTGTAAGTGAAATAGATATAACAATCGATTGTTCAGATGAATATAAAATAGATAGTTTATTATTATATCAATCCAGTAAATCAAAATATTCCTGTGATCCTTCCAGTTTATTTAGTCATATCAGTAAATTTCTCATTTATTGTCTTGGATTTGATGAGTTGAAATGTGATTCAATAAATACATTATGTGTATTAGCTCAAGTAAGTGGTAATTCAGCAATACTGTTACAATTGATTGAGGAATTAATGAAAGTATAAAATATAGATATTATTATATTAATAATAAATAGAATGGTGATAATCTATATGGTGAATGTAAACCTTATTTTAAGAGATTATGTTCAACGATACTTGAAGATATTGAACCAATCGATGGTCCAAAGATATTAGATGCGTGCTTCTCTGAAAGGTATGTAGTTGGTGCTGATGTAGAGTTTAGTCAAAATAATCATGTAGCAACATCTAATTCAAGTGAAAGTTCATGTGTAGCAATTGATTTCCCAATCAGTAGTGGTAAATGGCTTGTACAATTCGTATTATTAGAAGATACAATGGGTGATGAATGTACTGCCTTTGGTTGTGCTAAATGGCCTCCATCTAATGGTAAATATAATGATTGTGAAGAATTGATGATGTTAAGAAGTTATAATGGTTCATTATACGGAAGAAATCATCAAGATAAGATAAGTAAAATACATTCGAATGATGTAGTAAATGTTACTTTTGATATGGATGCTAAGAAATTATATTTTTCAGTAAATAATAGTGAACCAGCTATTGGATTTGTAGATTTATATCCAACTGTTTATCCAGCAGTCTGTTTCTATGGTAAAACAAGAAAAATCGAAATAAGATCAATAACATGTGAATCACCAGTAACGGGAATAACAACATTGAATTATGATGTAAAGAATGAAGAAATAAGAGAAAATTGGACTGGTCAATTACGTAATAAGAAGAAATATGGTGCTGGCGTTGCTAAATTGAAAGGAATTAATAAATATTATTATGGTTATTGGAAAGATGATAAATTAGAAGGATATGTTGCTTTAGCATCACCAATATCATCATCTTCTTCTTCTTCTTCAACAACAGCAACAGCAAATACAGAAGCAAAGACTAAAGAAGATATAAATCCAAATAATATGCTATTAGAAAAGATATTATATTTTCATGATGATAAATTACAATATGAAGTAAACGTTGATGAAGATGAAATTGAAGGTAACTTTTATTATAAATGTCCTAACTGTAGTTTTATCAATCCATTTGATTCAATAGTTTGTGCATTTTGTCAAGAAAGAAATGATATGTTCTTTAGTAAAATACAGAATAGTGATGATTTAATAAACTATTTGTTTAGTCATATAAAATTATGTAAAAATGTAGATGATAGTGATACATTCTTGTTAAAAACAGATTTAAATACTTTGAAAATATTATATGAAATGTTAAATATGGTAAATAATGATAATGAGAATAAAAGAAATGATGTATCTAAAAATGAAACTAGATTTATATCAATACTTAAGAATATATGTCAATTCTATAAATCCTATTCTGATATGATAAATAATATTAACAATAATAGTAACAACAGCAATAATAATCATAAGAAAAGTAATTCAACAATTCAATCTCTCCAAGAAGAGGAATATTATGAATTATTCTTAAAGATAGATAATATATTGTTTATATTGTTGAATAATAACAATGAAATCTATCCATTTATCAATAATGAATTAATAGATTGCATTAAAGGAAGTGTAGATTTTATATCCAATCAAAATCCGTTAAATTTCTGTATTCATACATTGAAATTAGTATTAAGTAACGAAGGTAATATTAATGAAGAATATAAAAAGTCTATCGACTTGTTATTAACCTTTGTATCTCATTGGATAGATTATAATGGAGTAAATCAATTGTTAATGAGTATAGATAAAGATGAATCAACAATAACATTGTTATATAATTTTATTGAGATAATATTTGATTATTTAGTTAATGCTCAATGGTTTATTGAAGTTGATTTTGAAGGAATTTACCACAATTTCATCCAATCAAAATCAATTAGTAATATAAGAGACATACAGTCTAGTTTATTCTTCCATTTATTATTCTTTATTCAAAGATTTGAGTATAGTATAATTCCACCAACTAAAAGTCTTGATAAGTATTTAGAGTGTTTATCTAATTTCTGTACAGTTCAATCATTAAATATTAAAGAATGTAAAGAATATCCAATCAAAATGAAGAACTATTTACACTATACCACATGTTCATTTATCACTAATTTACCATTACCTTATGAGAATGTCAATATTCAATATTTACATACAATCTATACTACTCTATGTGAGTGTAAGAATGAATATAAAGAGATGGAGCCAATCGCAAAGGAATATTATGATTCAATAATCAATATTAAATATCATGAAGATAGTGATATTCAACAGATAGGGTATTTTACATGTGAAGGTACAGAGTTTAGCAATAATTGGAATATCAGTAATAACAATAGTTATAATGGTAATAGTTTTATATATGAATGTATTAGTAATAATCTATCAGTATTGAATTACACTAAACCTTCATATGATGATATAATAAAATATACAATTTGTATAAGAGAGTTGAAAGGAAAATGTATTTTTGGATTTAAGAGTATTGATAATAGTGAGAATAATATAGTAATTGGAGTAAATGAAGAATTAAAATGGAATATATCTTATTATGATAAGAAGAAGATGATTTCAATATATAATAAACATGAATTAGGTGATAATGACATATTAGAATTCTATATTAATAGGATAAAAGGTGAATTGAAAGTTTGCATAAATAATTTCCTCATTACATCTATTGATTCATATCCAATTAATAAAGGAGTTGGAATCATTCCATCAATATCAGTTACGAGAGGTAGTGGAATGAAATTCATATTGTTGGAATGTGTAACATATAATAATAATAATAATAATAATAATTCATTGGTTGATCCACCTCAATCCATTTTACCAGTGAAATTTCAAATCAATGAGTCAGCGGAACATGACAATGATAATTATAATATTATTTTATCAAATGATAAATCAACAGTGTATCGTGTACAACCTAATACTGAAGCACCAGATGAAGAATCATGTAATAAGAATTCTGAATATAGCAAAGAATGTAAATGTTCCATTCTTTGAACAAGTTGAGATAAAATCAATATTGCCTCAATCATATCAACATTGTTATAATATTACAATTCCATCTAATAATGTAGGAAGATGCTATATTAACTTCTTCACTGAGAAAGAAATCTATCAAATTAGTAATAAAGGTGAATTGTTCATCTATTCAAATGGTAAAGTTAAGAAAAATAACAAAATATTTGAAATTACTGACAATAATAAACGGGATATTGTCATTACATTAATAATTGATTATGAGAGGTAAAAGTATCAATATGTTAATTGAACCAATACCATCAGTTATGTTTATTTGGTAGCAATTCTTCAATACCATTAGAATCACAAGATTCATTTCCTTTTATGATTGGATTAGAATTAGTTACAGTTGGTGATTCTGCTTCAGTACAATCATGCTCAATTCAGAATTACAATACAGCTGATATACCATTTATATTCTCATCTTTATATTGTTTAACTGAATCAATAGCTCAGTCATTCCGTTATGGTGTGAAGTTATTAGAAAATGGTGAATTAGTTGAGTTTGTTAAATCTATTAATGATTATATGAAAGACTTATCTCATTATGAATTAGATCATTTCATTAAAAGTGTTTATAAATATGTTTATTCATCTAATACAAATGATTATTATGAATATAATAAAGAGAAAGAAGAAGGTTTTGTTTTTATATCAAATATATTAGTTGATTTAATACTAAATGAAGTAAAAAAACATAATTATATGTTGATTAAAGTATTGATTGAATTATTGAGTTATTTTAAGAAATATATTAACAGTGATATTAGTACAAAGTTATTACCTTTATTGTCAATGAATGAGTATGATGAAATGACTAAGATGATATATGGAATGATTGATTATAAAAGAGAAAAATTGTATAATAAATACTTTAGAAAGTTATCAATAAATGAAGATATTTCTGATTTATTGAGTTACAGTTATTACCAACACAAATATTCAGGAAAGAATAATGAAAAACCAAATGATAATTATTTTTTTGGTAAAATCAGAGAAGATTATACTGATTCTAATTATTATATTAATCCAACACTATCATTAATAGAAGGAAGCAGAATATTATATCCACCATCAGTGTTATTATCATATATATTTAACACTCCATCATATTTTTTACCAGAGACAAATATATCCACCATAAATGGAACAGCTGAAGTATTATTAAGTGGTATTAGTTATGAGAAACTGTTGGAATATATTAACCAAATCAATAAGGCAAAAGATAATAATATATTTACATTGAAGATGATTACTGCAATTGGAAGTAGTTTATGTTATTCTACCAAAGTATCTGAATCAGAATATAAGAAATTAGTAATAGATAATGAGATAGAGAATAATGATACACTTTATTATTATGAATCATATAGTAAATCAGTAAATATAATATATTCATTATTGAAACAATGTAATGATAATAGTAGTAACAGAGGAAATGGTAATAATAAGATTATTAAGGAATATATTATGAAAGAGATTATATTATATAACAGTATAAAAGATGTAAAAACAAATAGTAATATGAAAACCAAAGTCATAATTAATCTAAGCAATTTCTTAGATTATTTATATTATGAATTGAAAAGACAACAACTTGTATTGAAAGATATTGTAGATGTAAATTTGATTCAGTTTTTATATAATGTTTGGAATTTTAACATTCCTTATTTAACTCAATTATCATTTGATATAATAGAGTTGTTAGTAATAAAGAATGTTTCTATAGTATATAAGAATATGAATATATTGGATAAGAAGGTTGATACTTTACCTTCTCTGTTAGAATTGTTTATTAATACAATTGGAGATTACTATAGTAATAGTTTGAATAATAAACATGATAATGAAATAGTGAATATAAAGTTCATTCACAACATTATATTGTTATTGAGAATAATGTTTAAAGTTAAACCAATTTCAGATGAATTACAACAGTTAATCTTAGAGAAATTTACACTCAAATCATTACCATTTGTTATTGGAGTATTAGAATTATATACTTTTAGTAATAACACCATTATTAAAGATAGTAATACATCAATATGGAAGATGAAATATAATGTTGATAGTATGAATTTGAACAAAGAGACTATAGTCGAAGAACCACCAATAACATATGATTTACCCACAGAATATATCATTCATAGTGAAGAAATACACAAAGTATTTATGGAGTTATTAAAGATAAATGAAGTAACTGTCACAAAATGTTTTATACAAAACTTAATCATGAGATTTATGAATAGATATATCAAATATTATGATAATAACAACAAAAAGAATAATTTATTCAATAGTATTACCACACTTTATGATTATTACAATAAATATGAGAATGTAATTGATTTTATACCTAATCAATATAATGAAGAATTAATAGAATATATGTTGAATTTGATCAACCAATCAAAAGTCAGAATAACGGATAGTTTTCCATTATCAATAAAGAAACCAGAATATAATAGTTATGATAATGATGATGATAATGATGAAAATAACGGTAGTGGCAGTAGACCATATGATTGTACAAATCTCTCAGCTGATTTATGTGCTAAAATCAGTAATTCAAAATTCTGTAAAACTTACTCTCAAGCCAAGATTATATGTTTGATGTATGAAAATGATGAAACTAAGATCTTAGAGAAATACGGATCATATACATCTCCAATCTTAACAATGCAAGAACCAGTTCAATTGAAATTTGATGATGAATTTGATGAAGAATTAAGTGATAATGGTAAAGAATTTGATGATGAAGATGAAGATACGTTTATTAACAATTTAAGGATGTTTGCTTCAGATTTCTATATTGATGATAGTCTAGGTGATGATGATGGTCACAATATCAGTACAGTATTTGATTCAAATAGTTCCAATCATAATAATCTCTCAGATCCATCAGATGATGATAATGATTCTGATGATTCTGATTTATTTGACAAGAAAATACCAAAACGATATACAAAGCCCAAAGTATTAGAACTAAAGAAGAGAGATAGTTCAATAGTTTATTCTGATAATATTACTAGCCATATTATATCAAATGATTTAATCAATGAATTGCATCTTGAGAATAAACTATTATCATTAAAACCAAAGTTAAAACCTACAATTATCAATGATTTGCCATATGATTTGTATTATAATATTAGTGATAAAATATTCTGTCCTGTTGTTTTAAAAGAATATCTGAAAGATTCAAATGTATGTTATGGTTGTTATTTACATAAAACTCATTTGAAATATCTATATGAAGATCATAAAGCTGATTATATGGTTGTTGCATTAAATACTTCCACTTATTTAGCTACAGTATTATTGAGTGAAAGTCATCCTGTTTATTTAGAATCCAATTCAAGTGATAATGGTATATATTATTATTATTATTATTATTATTATAAATGTGAATAGAAGAAAAAATAGAATCTTATACTAAACCAGAAGAATCATTATTCTATTTAATCAAAGTCTCAACCATTGAAAGTGATTATAATAAAAAGAAAGAAGTTGTTGATGTTAATGAGAATGTTTTGATAGTAAATAGTAATAAAGATTCATTATACTTTGGTAAAGCTATAGAAGTCGAAGATGAAAATACAGTTAAAGTGAAAATTGAGAATAATAGTTTGAATATGATAATACCGAAGTATGAAAGAGTATCTAATTTGAGATGTATGTCATTCAATAATAAATCATTTAACGATGTGAATATGAATGAGATATATCAATTGATATACTCAGATATGTTGCAGTTGATGAATAGGTGTTTATTATTGAATAATATGAAGCCAGAAATATTATCGAAATATTATATGAATTACTGTAAGTCAATAGATGGAAATGATACAGTTGAAATGAAGTATTTATTATCAATAAACAAGAATCTTAAGAATATACTGCTAACTACAACTAACAATGAAGAAATGAATGGATATAAAGATACTTTGAATAAAATGTATGATATTGAAATGAAAGAAGCATTAAAGAAATATAAATGTAATTATTATCTATCAGAGTCATTCCATAATCATCCAAAGAAATGTAATTATGAAGAACATGTAGCAATAACAAAACCAAATTCATATATATACATCTCAACACTAAAACTATCTGAAGGTGCTGTTTTAACCTTCAAAACTGAAGATAATTCTTATGAATTTAAGAATGAATATAAACCAATGAATCTAATACCAGTAGGTAATATTGAAGAATTGAATATTCATTTTAGTTGTGATTGTGAAGAAGATAAAGATACATTGTATGGTTATACTTTATACATATTCTCAATTAATGAATTACCACTGAATATATTATATCAACAGTCAGATTTACTAGAATCAACCAATGATATTAGATTCACTAAAATGAGTGATAATTCGATATATCAATCAATTATTCCATCAGAATTATCAAATAACCAAAATAGTATATCACCTGTAATGATAAATGATTCAAATATTATATCTTTTTCTTTTTTGAATATTCTAATAACCATTCTGTTATTGTTTCTTTAATTCTTATTTTTTTACGGTATATTTAGATCGCGTGTAAATTCATACAAGTTGATGAATGAATTGCCATTTGTAAGACAACATAGTCACATAGGATATGTCTCATTAGGTGACTTATATGATATTAATTGCAAGTATACATCATTAGTGAAGAAAGATTTGGTAGAAGAAACTAATATTTTATATTCAATACCATTAACTTACCAGAATTGTAATGATTGGTATATATTGGTGATAGATAATGATTTCAATTCATTCATTTTACATAATAAGAAATCAAATGTAGTGAGCAAAGTTTATAAATTAAAAGTATATAAATAATATTATTCATTATTTATATTATTATATAGGAATATAATAACCAATATGATTCATTATATAAATATAACAATATACTATCCTGTTTAACATCATTGTTATATTTTATACCATCAAATTATGATTTAAATCTATCAACAGCTAATAATAAATATAAGGAAATAGAAGTAGAGAAAGGAAATGGTGATAAATTTATTGAATTGAGACAGTTATATTCAGTTTTACATAATAATAATAATAATCCTTATTATTATTATTGCACTGAAGAATCAAAAGGTATAGTTTCCTCGAGTAAAAATTCAAAATTAGTAAATACATCAGAATGTATAAAATTGTTATATGAACTGAACCATCATCATCATGAATCAGATGATAATAATAAATTATTAAATGAATTATATACTACCATTCAATATTTCTTATACAAAGATAAAATGAATAACAGAAAAGAATTCTTTTATGATGTTTATAAATCTTCATGTTATAATGTAGAGATTAAAGATAATGAATGTGTAGTTAATGATGATATAGAGTGTTGTAAAGAAGATCAAGAAGATAAATATTCATTCTTATATAAGTGGGATGAATGGAAATACAAATATGATGAATGTATAATGAAATTTGATTTTATTACATCAAATAAACAATCCATAATTAATAATATGTTGAAGAATGATAAAGAAATAATGAAAGAAATAATTGAGAAGAGATTACTATATCATTTATGTTTTAGAATATACTGTTTATCAAGATTAAACCAAAGTATTGTATCTACAAGTAATAAGCATGTATTAAGTATCTCAAAAATGCCATTTAGTGAAGGAATAAAGTACTATTTAACAACTACTACTATCCAGTCGATTATAGTTAGTTATTATTCATATTTTCCAAAGTTGACATTAGTTACTATAATGTTGAATGATTCAATAAAAGTAAAAGATAGTTCATGTAATTGTGTTTATCATCAATTCTTAAATAATATATGGAATATATCAAACTGTAAGAAAACTGCTTTAACTCATTCATTGTCAATATTAAATCAATCTTATCAACAAATATCAATTTCTTATATATTATATGTAGCAATGAATCATAAATACTTATTTAGTAATAGAAGTGGTAAATATATGATCAATATAAACGGAAAGAGTGTTTATTTGGAAAAGGATTATTATGGAATAGGTGTATTAATTGGATTAATACTAGAATCAGTAAGTTTTGATATACTTCAATATTTTCCTGTTTATTTCTGGAAATTACTGTTTAATGATAGTTTATCTGTTGAAGATATTGATGTTGATATTTTAACTAATAGTATGAATGAGAATAATAGTGGAGTGTTTAAGTCATACACTGATCAACTTATATCTAACGGTGATTTTGATTCATATCATTTCTGTTATAATGTTAGTATAGAATATATACGAAAGGGAGTATTGGCAGTTGTACCTTATGATATGTACAAATTTTTGTCATATAAATTCATCCACTCTTTACAGAAGATGTAGTCAAGACTATATTAAATATTATTATATATTATATTATATATTCAAATGTTGTTATGGGGTTTCAACTACTTCTGAATTTTTATTTTTCAGTTATATGTTCTTTACATATTTACTAGTAATATGATGTTGAAATAATAATTATAAAGATAATTGTAGAACAATAATCTGATTTCATTTCTCCAAATACAAATAACTAAATCGAAAGTTGCTTTTTTGAACTTTTTATAAATAGAATTGATGATAAACACAAGTACATGAACTATCTTTTACTTTTATTGAATCATTCAACATTATAGTAACTAATGTCAACTTTGGAAAATATGAATAATAACTAACTATAATCGGCTGGATAGCAGTAGTTGTTAAATAATACTTTATTCTTTCACTAAATGGTATTTTGGGGAGGTTTAATATATATTCTTAGAATTATTTTGTTTTGAAATGGATTTTAATAAAATTCTAAATCAGTCAATTACATATTACAATTTTTCTAATAAACAAAATAAAGACAATAAAGAGGAAAATATAAATAATTTATTCTATCTGCAATGCTTCAGATTCTTCATGTATTTGTTCACTTTCAATCTGACTTGTATTTAATTCTTCTTCTTTCACTTGTGCATTATCTTCTGTCATTTTTCTATCAGTTTGTATTGGCTCATTTTCTTCTTCATTCATTATCTCATTTTGTTCTTCTTGGATTGAATGAGATTCTTCTTTGACAGGTGAAGGTGGTGGAGGAGGTTCCACATTTATAGGTTTAGTTTCTTGTGTTATTTCTTTTTCTTCTTCAATTGGTTCAGGTTTTTCATAAATTGGATGGTTTATTTGTGGTATTGATTTTGGTTCTTCTTCTTCTTCTTCTTTTATTGGTTTTGTTTCTTCAACCGTTTTATTAGTTTCTGGTTTGTTTAATGATAATGGTGGTAATTTGGAAAGATTATTTTTTTGTGTCATTACTGGTGAAAGTGAATTATCAATTGGTGGTAATTTTGCTGTTCTTTTAGTTGATGGAGTTGGAGATGTTAGAATTGTCTCTGTATCATTATTTTTATTAGATGTATTTGTTTCTACATTACTATCATTATTTGCCTTACTATTATTAGTGCAAGTAATAGCATTTTCAACAGGGTTAGTAGAATTAACATCATCATCATTATCTACTATTTCATCCAATTTCTTCTTTTTATTCTCATTTACATAACCTTTTAAAAGATTAATAATTATATCATCTCCTAATTGAATAGCATATTGTAAAGGAGTTAAATTATCATTGTTCTTCTCATAAATATCAATATTTTTACTAATTATTGTAGGAATTATATCATAATAATTATATTTAATAGCAATATGTAATGCATTATTACCATGTTTATCTCTTATATAATCAGCTGAATGATAATTGAATATCAATTCTGATATTGCTTTTCTTTTCAATTTACAAGATACTGCAAAACCTGTTCTGATATTAATCATTGGTTGTTCAGTTATTGTTAATAAATAAGTAACTATATCTATATTACCTAATGCACATGCATAATAAAAGGATAATCCAGATGCAGCTATTGATGGATTTGTTGCTTCTACTAATCTTTCTATTGTTCTTTGATCACCTGAGATTATTGCTGCTTCAAATGGAGTTATTTTTATTGGACGATCAAATAATGGTAAAGTACTATATTTAAATATAAAATCATATAAATTATATACACTGTTGTTGCTGATTCAAATACATTTACATTTTTAAGAAGTAATTGCTTAACACATTTTTTCCTTCCATTTAGACATGCTAAAAACAGAGCACTTTCACCTTTTTCAGTTTTTGCATTACAATTAGCTCCTTGAGAGATTAAATACAGCAATATTTCTTTCTATAAAAGAAAATAAAAAAAATAACAATACAGAACCTGCTTTACATGCTCTTAGTAGAAATTTGTCTTTTCTATCCTGATCCCATTTACTTATATCGCTTTGCGAAATAAACTAATAATAGAATTTTAATGTGTTATACTTTAAAAGAGTCAGAATTGTCTTTATCAATCAAATTGGCTAGTAGTTCATCTCTGGACTTTTTTTTAGAGTCAGTTTGAATTGGTTCTAAACCAAAATCTGACACTTTGGATGCTTTTTCACCCATTTTTCAAAAATAGAATTAAAACTGTTTTTTAATTAAAAATATTTATCCGTTTCTCATATTTATTTTGAAAATTGAAGTATTGTGAATTTTTACAGCCCTCAATCAATAATATGTAGTGTTTTGAATTATAATCTGATTATTATATTTGTATTTCCTCAAAATCAAAGAAACAAGATAAACAATATACATAATACTTATATTTATATTAACTGCCCTTGAGGATAAGATTTCTGTAATATTGGAAGTAAATGTTCTTCTTTCTTCTTCTTATCTTCCTTCTTCTTTGTCTCATTATCAACATATTCCCAATAGTTGCTAATAAATGATGGTTTTCTAATTTTGTTGTTATTTGTTTTATTCAATCTCGGAGAATCTCTTGGGGAAGTATATTCTTGAATTGGTTTGGGATTTCTATTCTTCACTTCATCTCCTTTATCTATTGGAGGTGCTGAATGTTTATATAAATCATCAATATGATTCATTCCTTCTATTCTATCATTTCTTTCTAAGGATGTTTCACTTACACTATGATATACATTATCAGCTAAATCAGGAGATATTACACTCTTTGGCTCGGGATATTCAGATCTATTCACAAACATTGTACCTACTTTGGTTGGAATTACTTCTGTATCTGGTGATATATATCTTACATTTTCATCATCATTATAATCTTCATGTTGTCGTTGTTGTTGTTGTTCTTCATTACTATTATTATCATTTAATAATTCATTAAATGGAGGAATATCATCATCAGAATATTCTTCATTATCAGGTAAACTATATGGAATATCACTACTATGTTCACTTAATGTCATCTTCTTCTTATTAGATGAGGAGGATGTTGATGATGATCTTTTTGATCTTTCTATCCAATCATCTAACGAATATTTTGTATTTGTTTCTTTATAAGGACGATGTAATGATTGATATATCTGAGGAGCTGCTGTTGATGTAGTTATTAAACCAGTATAATCAGCTGTTTCTGGACCATTTGGATCATATATTTTATTCTTTGGTTGAGCTAATGCTTCAGTTCTTTCACTTGCTGTATAACATCTATTATTATTATTATTATATTAATATTATACTTTGGTTGATGTGATTTACATCTATTAGGACCATATAAACTATCTTCAAATGATTGTCTTACTGCTCTTTGATGATCTAAATGAGCTTTATCTTCTTCAGCTAAATATCCTAAATAATCTTGTCTTGCATATTCATATTCTACTTCTTCTTGCCTTTTCTTATCAATTGTTCGAGCTGCTTCTTCATCTTTCTCTATTATATATGGTCTACATAACAAAGGGATTCTATTCTCAGGTATATGTGATAAATTTGTCCATTTATTCCATCTTCCATGATAATATAAATTATCTTTTACTATATATTTCTTTCGATGTCTTTCATCTCGTGTTATTGTAACACCACCACCACCACGAGAATACTATAAATATAATAATAATTATTATACATCTATTGCATCATGACCTTCTCTTCTTTCTTTCATTAAATCCAATTGAGCTTGTCTGAAACTTTTCAATCGATCCATCTCCATAGCCTTTCTTTCCTATTACAGACGTATAGAATAAAACTACTATACTTCTTCTTCTTCTTTCTTTTTCTCATACATTGTTTTAGCAACTATTTATATAAAATATAATATCGACATACATTCATCCAGATCAGGACGATAACCAAACTGATCTTTTCTTCTATTAATTGGAGTTAAATATTTATTTGTCCAAGAATTGCCTTTTGTTGAATAATACATTTGATTCTATATTGCATATATATTTTTTAATACTTTTAAAAGTGGAGCAGACACACATCTACCTCCAGCCCAAGGTGGTCGAATTACTAAAATAAACAAGCAAAAATACTCTTCTGACCATATCCTTTTTCTAAAGCATCTTCTCTTGAATATTCAAAAAAAGCATATGACGATGCCATGATTATTAAATAGAAAAAATAAATAGAAAAACGACTTTATTACAATATACGATTGTACTGATTGTTAAAACAATACAATCGTTAATTAGATTTTTACTATTATATAAGCCTCATATATCCACTATTAAAGGACAGAATTGAAGTATTGTTTTTAAAGAGTTGTATATGATGTAGTTTTATTATAAATAATGAAGCAGTATCTATGATTGTATAAAAAAAGGTTTAAAACCATATAATATATTTAATAGAAATTTCTTTAAAATTCAACTAGTGTTTTTGTTGTTATCTATGCCTACAAGTTCTACATTTTAAATTAGTATAACTACGTTGAAAACACATGACTGTTCTATAGTGACCACACGGTAGTCTCAAATTATATTCTTCTGTACATTTTAAATGAGAATGTTGACATTTATAACATATTCCTTTACATCTATGTCTACACGGCAATATAGCTCCACATTCTTCTTCACATTTAATATGAGTATAATTCTTTTGAAAACACATGATTCGTTTAGAATGACCACAAGGAAGAGTATGATAAATCATTGTTTCACAATGTGTTTGTTTATTCTTTTCACAGCACATTACATCCTTATAATGACCACAATTTAAAGGAATTTTTACCATTGCCTTGCATCTCTATTAAAACAATAAATAACAATATTTAATACTTCTCTTTTAATATTTTCTTTCTCACGACATTTAACTTGAACTACATGTCCACATTTCAATTTCACATTCACTATCTCATCACATGCAATATCTCTTAAATAGTATTGTTGATAGCAATATATTCTTTTATAATGCTGACATGGAAGTTTCACTCTCTTTATTGCTTTACATTCAGTTGTGCATTTTTCATAACATTTATTCTGACATTTATCACCACAGGGAAGTATGTTTCCACATGGCTATAAGAATATATAAATTTGAGAATATAATACTTCTTCACATCTCATATTATGCTGTTGGTAACAATATATTATCTTATTATGTCCACATGTAAGTTGTACTGTAACTACTGCTCTACACATATCAGTGCATTTTTCACCACATTTATTCTGACATCTATGTCCACATAAAAGCATTTTATCACATGGTTCTAAACAAGCAATATGACCATTTTTACATTCATAGCATTTACCTTTACATTGATGATTACAATTCATTTGCCTATTACAATTCTATGTTTATTATATTCATATACTTAAATATACCTTTAAACATTTTATTATATCTAAATTGTATTGTTCATAACAGTGTATTCTCTTATTATGTTCACATGGAAGAGTTACATCTACTATTTCCATACATTTACTTGTACATTTTTCACCACATTTATTCTGACATCTATGTCCACATTTTAAATTTCTTTCACATGGTTCTAAACAAGCAATATGACCATTTTTACATTCATAGCATTTACCTTTACATTGATGATTACAATTCATTTGCCTATTACAATTCTATGTTTATTATATTCATATACTTAAATATACCTTTAAACATTTTATTATATCTAAATTGTATTGTTCATAACAGTGTATTCTCTTATTATGTTCACATGGAAAAGTTACATATATCATTTCCATACATTTACTTGTACATTCTTCTGAACATTTATTATAACATTTATGTCCACATAAAAGCATTTTATCACATGGTTCTAAACAAGCAATATGACCATTTTTACATTCATAGCATTTACCTTTACATTGATGATTACAATTCATTTGCCTATTACAATTCTATGTTTATTATATTCATATACTTAAATATACCTTTAAACATTTTATTATATCTAAATTGTATTGTTCATAACAGTGTATTCTCTTATTATGTTCACATGGAAAAGTTACATATATCATTTCCATACATTTACTTGTACATTCTTCTGAACATTTATTATAACATTTATGTCCACATAAAAGCATTTTATCACATGGTTCATTGCATAGCTTATGTTTATTACACATAACACACTCACCACAAATACCTCTACATCTATGACCACAATCTAATGTGATTTCACATTGATTTGGACAATAATATGACTTTCTAGAGTCTCTTTCACAACATAAATACTGTATTGTATGTCCACATGATAATGTTTTACTCATCACAATATTACATGGTGAAATATATGTTTTATACTTTTCATTACATTCTACTTCGATTGAATGTTTGCAAGGCAAGGTTATTTCTTCAACTACCCTGCAAATTGATGGACAATGTTCATAACATTTATTAGGACAATTATGTCCGCAAGGTAATATCTTCATACAGTGATTTTCACACTTATATGATAAACTAGAAATAAAATTGTACAAAAACTAAAGATTATATAAATAAAGAATATACTCCACAAAATAAAGTATGTTTTCTATAAATAAAACACTCATATTCTCTAAAATGCCCACATTTAATTTTCTTATATACAATTTCTCTACATTTAATATGACCATTTCTACATTCAAAGCATGTACCTTTACAAACATGTCCACATTTTAATAACATATCACAAGGATGTTTACATTCACATATACTTTTGTTTATATTTTCATAACAGAAGCGTTCTACAACATGATTACATGGTAAATATATTTCACAAATTTCATTACATTTTATTATATCTAAATTGTATTGTTCATAACAGTGTATTCTCTTATTATGTTCACATGGAAGAGTTACATATATCATTTCCATACATTTACTTGTACATTCTTCTGAACATTTATTATAACATTTATGTCCACATAAAAGCATTTTATCACATGGTTCTAAACAAGCAATATGACCATTTTTACATTCATAGCATTTACCTTTACATTGATGATTACAATTCATTTGCCTATTACAATTCTATGTTTATTATATTCATATACTTAAATATACCTTTAAACATTTTATTATATCTAAATTGTATTGTTCATAACAGTGTATTCTCTTATTATGTTCACATGGAAGAGTTACATCTACTATTTCCATACATTTACTTGTACATTTTTCACCACATTTATTCTGACATCTATGTCCACATTTTAAATTTCTTTCACATGGTTCTAAACAAGCAATATGACCATTTTTACATTCATAGCATTTACCTTTACATTGATGATTACAATTCATTTGCCTATTACAATTCTATGTTTATTATATTCATATACTTAAATATACCTTTAAACATTTTATTATATCTAAATTGTATTGTTCATAACAGTGTATTCTCTTATTATGTTCACATGGAAAAGTTACATATATCATTTCCATACATTTACTTGTACATTCTTCTGAACATTTATTATAACATTTATGTCCACATAAAAGCATTTTATCACATGGTTCTAAACAAGCAATATGACCATTTTTACATTCATAGCATTTACCTTTACATTGATGATTACAATTCATTTGCCTATTACAATTCTATGTTTATTATATTCATATACTTAAATATACCTTTAAACATTTTATTATATCTAAATTGTATTGTTCATAACAGTGTATTCTCTTATTATGTTCACATGGAAGAGTTACATCTACTATTTCCATACATTTACTTGTACATTTTTCACCACATTTATTCTGACATCTATGTCCACATTTTAAATTTCTTTCACATGGTTCTAAACAAGCAATATGACCATTTTTACATTCATAGCATTTACCTTTACATTGATGATTACAATTCATTTGCCTATTACAATTCTATGTTTATTATATTCATATACTTAAATATACCTTTAAACATTTTATTATATCTAAATTGTATTGTTCATAACAGTGTATTCTCTTATTATGTTCACATGGAAGAGTTACATCTACTATTTCCATACATTTACTTGTACATTTTTCACCACATTTATTCTGACATCTATGTCCACATTTTAAATTTCTTTCACATGGTTCTAAACAAGCAATATGACCATTTTTACATTCATAGCATTTACCTTTACATTGATGATTACAATTCATTTGCCTATTACAATTCTATGTTTATTATATTCATATACTTAAATATACCTTTAAACATTTTATTATATCTAAATTGTATTGTTCATAACAGTGTATTCTCTTATTATGTTCACATGGAAAAGTTACATATATCATTTCCATACATTTACTTGTACATTCTTCTGAACATTTATTATAACATTTATGTCCACATAAAAGCATTTTATCACATGGTTCTAAACAAGCAATATGACCATTTTTACATTCATAGCATTTACCTTTACATTGATGATTACAATTCATTTGCCTATTACAATTCTATGTTTATTATATTCATATACTTAAATATACCTTTAAACATTTTATTATATCTAAATTGTATTGTTCATAACAGTGTATTCTCTTATTATGTTCACATGGAAAAGTTACATATATCATTTCCATACATTTACTTGTACATTCTTCTGAACATTTATTATAACATTTATGTCCACATAAAAGCATTTTATCACATGGTTCATTGCATAGCTTATGTTTATTACACATAACACACTCACCACAAATACCTCTACATCTATGACCACAATCTAATGTGATTTCACATTGATTTGGACAATAATATGACTTTCTAGAGTCTCTTTCACAACATAAATACTGTATTGTATGTCCACATGATAATGTTTTACTCATCACAATATTACATGGTGAAATATATGTTTTATACTTTTCATTACATTCTACTTCGATTGAATGTTTGCAAGGCAAGGTTATTTCTTCAACTACCCTGCAAATTGATGGACAATGTTCATAACATTTATTAGGACAATTATGTCCGCAAGGTAATATCTTCATACAGTGATTTTCACACTTATATGATAAACTAGAAATAAAATTGTACAAAAACTAAAGATTATATAAATAAAGAATATACTCCACAAAATAAAGTATGTTTTCTATAAATAAAACACTCATATTCTCTAAAATGCCCACATTTAATTTTCTTATATACAATTTCTCTACATTTAATATGACCATTTCTACATTCAAAGCATGTACCTTTACAAACATGTCCACATTTTAATAACATATCACAAGGATGTTTACATTCACATATACTTTTGTTTATATTTTCATAACAGAAGCGTTCTACAACATGATTACATGGTAAATATATTTCACAAATTTCATTACATTTTATTATATCTAAATTGTATTGTTCATAACAGTGTATTCTCTTATTATGTTCACATGGAAGAGTTACATATATCATTTCCATACATTTACTTGTACATTCTTCTGAACATTTATTATAACATTTATGTCCACATAAAAGCATTTTATCACATGGTTCTAAACAAGCAATATGACCATTTTTACATTCATAGCATTTACCTTTACATTGATGATTACAATTCATTTGCCTATTACAATTCTATGTTTATTATATTCATATACTTAAATATACCTTTAAACATTTTATTATATCTAAATTGTATTGTTCATAACAGTGTATTCTCTTATTATGTTCACATGGAAGAGTTACATCTACTATTTCCATACATTTACTTGTACATTTTTCACCACATTTATTCTGACATCTATGTCCACATTTTAAATTTCTTTCACATGGTTCTAAACAAGCAATATGACCATTTTTACATTCATAGCATTTACCTTTACATTGATGATTACAATTCATTTGCCTATTACAATTCTATGTTTATTATATTCATATACTTAAATATACCTTTAAACATTTTATTATATCTAAATTGTATTGTTCATAACAGTGTATTCTCTTATTATGTTCACATGGAAAAGTTACATATATCATTTCCATACATTTACTTGTACATTCTTCTGAACATTTATTATAACATTTATGTCCACATAAAAGCATTTTATCACATGGTTCTAAACAAGCAATATGACCATTTTTACATTCATAGCATTTACCTTTACATTGATGATTACAATTCATTTGCCTATTACAATTCTATGTTTATTATATTCATATACTTAAATATACCTTTAAACATTTTATTATATCTAAATTGTATTGTTCATAACAGTGTATTCTCTTATTATGTTCACATGGAAGAGTTACATCTATCTATTTCCATACATTTACTTGTACATTTTTCACCACATTTATTCTGACATCTATGTCCACATTTTAAATTTCTTTCACATGGTTCTAAACAAGCAATATGACCATTTTTACATTCATAGCATTTACCTTTACATTGATGATTACAATTCATTTGCCTATTACAATTCTATGTTTATTATATTCATATACTTAAATATACCTTTAAACATTTTATTATATCTAAATTGTATTGTTCATAACAGTGTATTCTCTTATTATGTTCACATGGAAGAGTTACATCTACTATTTCCATACATTTACTTGTACATTTTTCACCACATTTATTCTGACATCTATGTCCACATTTTAAATTTCTTTCACATGGTTCTAAACAAGCAATATGACCATTTTTACATTCATAGCATTTACCTTTACATTGATGATTACAATTCATTTGCCTATTACAATTCTATGTTTATTATATTCATATACTTAAATATACCTTTAAACATTTTATTATATCTAAATTGTATTGTTCATAACAGTGTATTCTCTTATTATGTTCACATGGAAAAGTTACATATATCATTTCCATACATTTACTTGTACATTCTTCTGAACATTTATTATAACATTTATGTCCACATAAAAGCATTTTATCACATGGTTCTAAACAAGCAATATGACCATTTTTACATTCATAGCATTTACCTTTACATTGATGATTACAATTCATTTGCCTATTACAATTCTATGTTTATTATATTCATATACTTAAATATACCTTTAAACATTTTATTATATCTAAATTGTATTGTTCATAACAGTGTATTCTCTTATTATGTTCACATGGAAAAGTTACATATATCATTTCCATACATTTACTTGTACATTCTTCTGAACATTTATTATAACATTTATGTCCACATAAAAGCATTTTATCACATGGTTCATTGCATAGCTTATGTTTATTACACATAACACACTCACCACAAATACCTCTACATCTATGACCACAATCTAATGTGATTTCACATTGATTTGGACAATAATATGACTTTCTAGAGTCTCTTTCACAACATAAATACTGTATTGTATGTCCACATGATAATGTTTTACTCATCACAATATTACATGGTGAAATATATGTTTTATACTTTTCATTACATTCTACTTCGATTGAATGTTTGCAAGGCAAGGTTATTTCTTCAACTACCCTGCAAATTGATGGACAATGTTCATAACATTTATTAGGACAATTATGTCCGCAAGGTAATATCTTCATACAGTGATTTTCACACTTATATGATAAACTAGAAATAAAATTGTACAAAAACTAAAGATTATATAAATAAAGAATATACTCCACAAAATAAAGTATGTTTTCTATAAATAAAACACTCATATTCTCTAAAATGCCCACATTTAATTTTCTTATATACAATTTCTCTACATTTAATATGACCATTTCTACATTCAAAGCATGTACCTTTACAAACATGTCCACATTTTAATAACATATCACAAGGATGTTTACATTCACATATACTTTTGTTTATATTTTCATAACAGAAGCGTTCTACAACATGATTACATGGTAAATATATTTCACAAATTTCATTACATTTTATTATATCTAAATTGTATTGTTCATAACAGTGTATTCTCTTATTATGTTCACATGGAAGAGTTACATATATCATTTCCATACATTTACTTGTACATTCTTCTGAACATTTATTATAACATTTATGTCCACATAAAAGCATTTTATCACATGGTTCTAAACAAGCAATATGACCATTTTTACATTCATAGCATTTACCTTTACATTGATGATTACAATTCATTTGCCTATTACAATTCTATGTTTATTATATTCATATACTTAAATATACCTTTAAACATTTTATTATATCTAAATTGTATTGTTCATAACAGTGTATTCTCTTATTATGTTCACATGGAAGAGTTACATCTACTATTTCCATACATTTACTTGTACATTTTTCACCACATTTATTCTGACATCTATGTCCACATTTTAAATTTCTTTCACATGGTTCTAAACAAGCAATATGACCATTTTTACATTCATAGCATTTACCTTTACATTGATGATTACAATTCATTTGCCTATTACAATTCTATGTTTATTATATTCATATACTTAAATATACCTTTAAACATTTTATTATATCTAAATTGTATTGTTCATAACAGTGTATTCTCTTATTATGTTCACATGGAAAAGTTACATATATCATTTCCATACATTTACTTGTACATTCTTCTGAACATTTATTATAACATTTATGTCCACATAAAAGCATTTTATCACATGGTTCTAAACAAGCAATATGACCATTTTTACATTCATAGCATTTACCTTTACATTGATGATTACAATTCATTTGCCTATTACAATTCTATGTTTATTATATTCATATACTTAAATATACCTTTAAACATTTTATTATATCTAAATTGTATTGTTCATAACAGTGTATTCTCTTATTATGTTCACATGGAAGAGTTACATCTATCATTTCCATACATTTACTTGTACATTTTTCACCACATTTATTCTGACATCTATGTCCACATTTTAAATTTCTTTCACATGGTTCTAAACAAGCAATATGACCATTTTTACATTCATAGCATTTACCTTTACATTGATGATTACAATTCATTTGCCTATTACAATTCTATGTTTATTATATTCATATACTTAAATATACCTTTAAACATTTTATTATATCTAAATTGTATTGTTCATAACAGTGTATTCTCTTATTATGTTCACATGGAAGAGTTACATCTACTATTTCCATACATTTACTTGTACATTTTTCACCACATTTATTCTGACATCTATGTCCACATTTTAAATTTCTTTCACATGGTTCTAAACAAGCAATATGACCATTTTTACATTCATAGCATTTACCTTTACATTGATGATTACAATTCATTTGCCTATTACAATTCTATGTTTATTATATTCATATACTTAAATATACCTTTAAACATTTTATTATATCTAAATTGTATTGTTCATAACAGTGTATTCTCTTATTATGTTCACATGGAAGAGTTACATCTACTATTTCCATACATTTACTTGTACATTTTTCACCACATTTATTCTGACATCTATGTCCACATTTTAAATTTCTTTCACATGGTTCTAAACAAGCAATATGACCATTTTTACATTCATAGCATTTACCTTTACATTGATGATTACAATTCATTTGCCTATTACAATTCTATGTTTATTATATTCATATACTTAAATATACCTTTAAACATTTTATTATATCTAAATTGTATTGTTCATAACAGTGTATTCTCTTATTATGTTCACATGGAAAAGTTACATATATCATTTCCATACATTTACTTGTACATTCTTCTGAACATTTATTATAACATTTATGTCCACATAAAAGCATTTTATCACATGGTTCTAAACAAGCAATATGACCATTTTTACATTCATAGCATTTACCTTTACATTGATGATTACAATTCATTTGCCTATTACAATTCTATGTTTATTATATTCATATACTTAAATATACCTTTAAACATTTTATTATATCTAAATTGTATTGTTCATAACAGTGTATTCTCTTATTATGTTCACATGGAAGAGTTACATCTATCATTTCCATACATTTACTTGTACATTCTTCTGAACATTTATTCTGACATCTATGTCCACATTTTAAATTTCTTTCACATGATTCTAAACAATTTCTATGTAGTTCATTCTTTTTACATTTTGAACATCTTCCTTTGCATTGATGACCACATGGTAATATTTCCATACATTGTTCTTGACAATGAATTTCACATTCATCAAAATGACAACGCAATTTACAACTATGACCACATTTCATTCTTCTTTTACAAATTTGACCACATGTTCCTGTTGGACAATATCTCTTAAAATCTTCAACTTTTGTAATTGAATAAAATCTATCGTTGTGATTTGGACATACTAATGGCAAACTTTTTCCTATCATATCTCTTTTAGTCAATGTTTCTTTTATAAAATCCCATAAATTCGTTTCAGGAAATACACTTCGATTATGACTTCCATTTATTAAACAATCCATATTTCCAAACATAAATAAACCATTCTTAGCTCGAGATAAAGCAACATTCACTCGATTTTCTACTCTACAAAATCCTATTTTGTTATTTAAATTACTTCGAACTGCACTGAAAATTATAATATCATTTTCTTCACCTTGGAAATTGTCAACAGCAATTATTCGAAATTTCTTTGAAGTTTGTATTCCTAACAATTTACTACATTCTTCATATATTAATTGACATTGACCTAAATAGAAACTTAACACTGTTATTTGTTCTGGGTTATATCCTACTTGAAGTAAATACTTCATAAAATGAATTATTATTTTACATTCATATGGATTTATTTTGCTATGACTTTCTTCATTTTGTTCATAAAATGCAGGTTCTAGAGCATTATGATCAAAGAAATAAACATTATAAACTAAACCACGAATATTACTTCGATTTAAGGTACTTTCATGATCTTTCAAGTCTGGATATAAAGATGGACATCTAATCAAGTCAGATATTTCAGGTCTCATTCTTCTTTGAGTCTTTAACATTACTGAATCAACTCCATTTAATACTAATCTTTCAAACAACGATCTAGTTAAATTATATTTATTCTCTAAATTGAAATTTACTACTGAAGGTCTTAATTGTTTATGATCTCCAATCAATATCAAATGTTTCAATGATTCACACAACAATGATAAAGTGTGAGCTTCTAATACTTCTCCTGCTTCTTCTATTACTATCACTTCAATTCCTAACTCATTAATGGTATCTATTAATTTAGCTGCTCCAGTAGTTGTCATTCCTATCATTTTTGTATTTCTTAATCTTTGTCTTTCTATTTCACAGTTAATCATCTCCGATTTTTCTGATAATTCTTTATAGATTTCAAATTGCTTAAATTTATCTCCATTTTGTTGATGATAATAATTATTTATCCATTTGTTGCTCAAATTAATTCTATCATTATGCTCTAATAGCCATATTCCACTCTTTATTTCTACTGACATATATTGATCAAAGTGTTTTCTATAAATCTCTACATATTTTGGAATGTATTTTGTATAAATCTTATAGAATTCATCAACTTTGTGTAATTTGATCTCATCATTTATATCAATAGATATTTCATATTCTGAGTAATGTACTTGGTTGAACCAATTAATAAACATTTCATTCATTTTCTTCTTCTTTTCTTCTTTTTCTCTAATCAGCTTATTTTTTGAAAACTCATCCTGATGAGTGAACTTGTATAGAGGATCATTATATAAACTCATCTTTTCTTTATCAATAAAATCATTTAATGGCATATCTTTGCTTGATTTATAAATTCTATTAAATTCTTCTGCAGTGATATATGGAAGAGGATCAAGTGGCTTTAGTTCATTCAAATTGTATTTCTCTTCTTTATTTATAACTTCTGCATCACATAAATCGCTAAATCTAATTGGTTTTTCTGCTTTCTTCTTATATTCAGAAAAAGTTTGATGTAATTCAGACGATAATTTACAAACCTATAAGCAAAATGAATGATTTATATTTAATACACGTCTATTCATTTCTTCATAATCTCTGTCTAAACGGTATCTATTCCTTTTACTCGAATTATAATATGAATATTCTTCTAGTCTTTCTGATTTACATCTACCTCCTATTCTTACTAATTCTCCTGGTTTTAACACATCAGTAAATGTTTCAAGAAATTGATCCAGTGCATGATTTGTATAACAAACTATTAAAATGGGACTTTTATATTTATGATTATCTAATAAAATTTTTACCGCTAATGAACCAACGTATGTTTTACCTGTTCCTGGAGGTCCCTATATAAATATATCATTAATACTATTATACTTGAACTAGACTGATTTCTTTCGTTAACATGTTCTTCAATGCTTCTAGTTGACTATCATCTAAACTTTTGCATTCTTCATAACTAGGCCATTTATCAAGTATACTAAGATGTTCATAATCAGGAAACACAGATTTCATTTTATATGAAGTTGATGGTTTAATATATGATGGATAAGATATTTTCTTCTTTCCATCAACTAAATTGGATTTGAATGGTAATTTATATTCTGCATTTAATAATTTTTTGCTTAAAGACATCAGAGTATATTTCTATTCAATTATATTAATAATATATATACGTATGCTTCAAAAAATATCTCTGGAGATTCTGCCATTTGATATAATATTTTATAATCCAACATTCTACAAAATGATTCACCTGTATTTAACAGTTTTATTGTAATTTTTGATTTGCTATTATTATCTTTTTCATTTTCCAACTCTTTTCTATCTTCAACAGTACACCATATTAGTGTTTTAAAGTTATCATTACTTAAACATAATAAAGCACCATATTTTAATCGTTTTCTAAAAATAATTTACAAATTAGAAAATATATATACGAAAATTTCCATTTCAGTTTAGCATATGGTTTATCAAACTCTATTTCATATAGCAACCCTTTCCTACTATCAAAATTAAATGATTTACACTTGACGTTCTTGTAAGAGAAGCAAAACATTCTATTCTTACCATCTACTTTTGAAAGAGAGGCAATCTATTCATATATATATATATATATAAATTTCATAATATAAATAATACAGTTACAGTTTGTTGTAATGGCAATAACACATCTGCTCTCAATAACAAATAATGAGTTATTAAATATTCTCTAACACTGTTATAGTCTTTTAATTTATTCTCTCTAAGCATAGAATATATCAAATCTTCATTGCAATGTATTTCTTCATTTGTTGGAATTATAGGAAGCTGTTCAATCAAATTAATATCAGAATCATAAAATATTAAATAATTCTTTATTATACTGTAATATGTGTGTAATTCTGAACATAAAACATGTTTAAGTGGAGTTAATTTATCTATGATTGTTTTAATTGAATTATAATCCCATTTCTTTTTTATATCTGTTTGATATACTGAAATAAAACAAATAGAATGGAGTAAATTATCATCTATTGCCTTATCATTACCAATCCCTATAACGTATATCTCATTAGAATATTTTTCACATAAACTAATTGTATATGAAGTGATTATATTCTTACAATTATCAAAAGATTTAAAAATTCGAAGTATATCACAATATATTCTGTTTGAATTATATTCATTGTAGAATATATAGAAGAGCGCGAGATAATATGATGTAAGATTGGGATTATTTTCACTTACAATTATACATTTATACAAATACCGATCAATAAACAACTTTGCCGATTTCATCCAATTTTCTAAGGTATTTGAATCAAAGTCTGTTTTAAAACTATTTACTATTCGAATTAAATAGTTTACTTCACCATATTTACTAAAATCGAAAGTTCCGCTTTGTTTCTTTTTCCTTTTTGCAAGGAAAAATTTGTCTTGTGAAGATAATATACCATTCATATCTGTTATATAACATTCTTTATCATTTTTCATTTTGTACAACATTAAGTCAGCTACTTTAATTTTACATCCATCTAATGATACAATATTGATTTTATCTCTCAATATTTTCATAAATTCTATATAATCAATTAATCTATTTACTCTAACCACAACTATATTACCGTCGCTGTATTGAACTTTTGGTTTTAATAATTTCTTGGTCTATATGTTCACTAGACTTCTTGTTTTTGTTACAAGGCATGACAGTCTTTACAGCAGATGAGATTTTTGAGAATGTAATAAATGTGTCAAACAGAATGTCATAATTACACAAAATTACAGATTTGGTTATGAGATATACATGATATTGTTTATTAATGATTTATTTATATAACATATTATATACAATATGAAACAATTAAATTACACTGTACTATTTATAATTACATTAATTCTCACTCCATATAGTAAAAATAGTCTTTATATCTTCCATCCCTTCTTTATAACTTTTAGGAATATAATAACAATCATGTTTATATTCCTTCATTAAATTACCAATTTGATGTAAAGAATTATCACCATAACAATGGATTATAATCACATTTCTATATATTATTATTATTATTATTATTATATACTATTATCAATACTATTCATGAAACTTTTATTTTTATGAAACATATATTTTGACATTTGTGTATTAAATAACAATGAAAATGTTCTTAAAACATATATATACGTTGAATTTTTATTTGATGATGATACTCTTGATCTAGTTGGAGATGAAGTGATTGACGTTGTTTTGTTATTCCAACTATTATTATATTCATAATTATTAATCTTATCAATCACTTGAAATGCAATACATTCATAATCCTTGGATATAAACAACAAGAATTCATTATTACTATTGTCTGATGGGTATGTTAATCCATAGGTTACTGGTATTATGTTGTTATTTATATATTTAATCAACTTCTTATTCTTCATCAGGAATGATTTGATTGTAAATAATCATCATCCTATTATATATATATAAGCTATTAATACTCTTTCTAAAAAATGCCAATGTTGTACACCTGGTGTATAATCTTTTATTTCACTCCATTGTTATTCCATAGATGTAACCGACATAATTCAATTTGATCTACATATTATTATATTATATAGTAAATATACTATTATATTCTTCATATCCTATAGTATTACAACCTATTTGAATATTAGTAGTTTTTTCTATTATTGGAGATGATTCACAAAACAGTAGAATTCTACAATTCTCAACATCTCTTGTTCTTAATATACTAGTAGTAATAATGAATATGCAATTGAACAATTACGAATTAGGACATCACCTTCACAAGCTCCAATCAAAATAATACAATCTTTACACTGATCTATATATACAGCTGCTGTAGCATCACAAACGTATATATGAGAATTAAAACAGTTGCTTATATGAAAAATTTGAAAATATAAAGATCTAAAAATTGAAAATTATCTGAAAATATATAAATATATACCCTGGCTCAATATAATTTGTACAATTAGACTTATCTACACAAGTAAAATTTAAATTGTTAATATTCTGAGGTGGATTAATAATCGGACGAGGTTCTCTTTTCATTCTTGGTAGTTTAATATCTCCTGGCCTTAGAGTTGAATGTTTACAACCATAATACTCAAAATGGTTATGTGATGGATATAGTCAGATAATTAAAAAAAGATGCGTTATAAATATGTGAGTAAGCCAAAAATATTTTCATTGACCAGATTGATTTGTTTTATATCTTTCTTGAAAACTCATTAATAGTCAGTGGTTACTTTAAAATGTTTAACGAGCAACAAACTTGCGTATTGCTATTTGATTATATCTATATCTTTAGAATGACTAATTTTGCTTATGTTAATCCAGCTGATTTCAGTACAGTATATCTATCTCCAATTCTTCCTTAGTTATGTGCCTCTGTAAAGAAAGATCCAAATGAAACTGAAGTTCAAGAATATGGTCTTCTTATTCAAATTAATGACGGCTATGTATTTTCTGCATTGTATAATTACTCTAATTATTACGAATAACTATATGAATAGATCATTACCTGAATGTGAGAAAGGATCAATTATGT
>NGBS01000663.1:0-29917 GCA_002245135.1 Proteromonas lacertae | reverse complement strand
TATGTTTATTATATTCATATACTTAAATATACCTTTAAACATTTTATTATATCTAAATTGTATTGTTCATAACAGTGTATTCTCTTATTATGTTCACATGGAAGAGTTACATATATCATTTCCATACATTTACTTGTACATTCTTCTGAACATTTATTATAACATTTATGTCCACATAAAAGCATTTTATCACATGGTTCTAAACAAGCAATATGACCATTTTTACATTCATAACATTTACCTTTACATTGATGATTACAATTCATTTGCCTATTACAATTCTATGTTTATTATATTCATATACTTAAATATACCTTTAAACATTTTATTATATCTAAATTGTATTGTTCATAACAGTGTATTCTCTTATTATGTTCACATGGAAGAGTTACATCTATCATTTCCATACATTTACTTGTACATTCTTCTGAACATTTATTATAACATTTATGTCCACATAAAAATTTTTCACATGGTTCTAAACAATTTCTATGTAGTTCATTCTTTTTACATTTTGAACATCTTCCTTTGCATTGATGACCACATGGTAATATTTCCATACATTGTTCTTGACAATGAATTTCACATTCATCAAAATGACAACGCAATTTACAACTATGACCACATTTCATTCTTCTTTTACAAATTTGACCACATGTTCCTGTTGGACAATATCTCTTAAAATCTTCAACTTTTGTAATTGAATAAAATCTATCGTTGTGATTTGGACATACTAATGGCAAACTTTTTCCTATCATATCTCTTTTAGTCAATGTTTCTTTTATAAATCCCATAAATTCGTTTCAGGAAATACACTTCGATTATGACTTCCATTTATTAACAATCCATATTTCCAAACATAAATAAACCATTCTTAGCTCGAGATAAAGCAACATTCACTCGATTTTCTACTCTACAAAATCCTATTTTGTTATTTAAATTACTTCGAACTGCACTGAAAATTATAATATCATTTTCTTCACCTTGGAAATTGTCAACAGCAATTATTCGAAATTTCTTTGAAGTTTGTATTCCTAACAATTTACTACATTCTTCATATATTAATTGACATTGACCTAAATAGAAACTTAACACTGTTATTTGTTCTGGGTTATATCCTACTTGAAGTAAATACTTCATAAAATGAATTATTATTTTACATTCATATGGATTTACTTTTGGCTATGACTTTCTTCATTTTGTTCATAAAATGCAGGTTCTAGAGCATTATGATCAAAGAAATAACATTATAAACTAAACCACGAATATTACTTCGATTTAAGGTACTTTCATGATCTTTCAAATCTGGATATAAAGATGGACATCTAATCAAGTCAGATATTTCAGGTCTCATTCTTCTTTGAGTCTTTAACATTACTGAATCACTCCATTTAATACTAATCTTTCAAACAACGATCTAGTTAAATTATATTTATTCTCTAAATTGAAATTTACTACTGAAGGTCTTAATTGCTTATGATCTCCAATCAATATCAAATGTTTCAATGATTCACACAACAATGATAAAGTGTGAGCTTCTAATACTTCTCCTGCTTCTTCTATTACTATCACTTCAATTCCTAACTCATTAATGGTATCTATTAATTTAGCTGCTCCAGTAGTTGTCATTCCTATCATTTTTTGTATTTCTTAATCTTTGTCTTTCTATTTCACAGTTAATCATCTCCGATTTTTCTGATAATTCTTTATAGATTTCAAATTGCTTAAATTTATCTCCATTTTGTTGATGATAATAATTATTTATCCATTTGTTGCTCAAATTAATTCTATCATTATGCTCTAATAGCCATATTCCACTCTTTATTTCTACTGACATATATTGATCAAAGTGTTTTCTATAAATCTCTACATATTTTGGAATGTATTTTGTATAAATCTTATAGAATTCATCAACTTTGTGTAATTTGATCTCATCATTTATATCAATAGATATTTCATATTCTGAGTAATGTACTTGGTTGAACCAATTAATAAACATTTCATTCATTTTCTTCTTCTTTTCTTCTTTTTCTCTAATCAGCTTATTTTTTGAAAACTCATCCTGATGAGTGAACTTGTATATAGGATCATTATATAAACTCATCTTTTCTTTATCAATAAAATCATTTAATGGCATATCTTTGCTTGATTTATAAATTCTATTAAATTCTTCTGCAGTGATATATGGAAGAGGATCAAGTGGCTTTAGTTCATTCAAATTGTATTTCTCTTCTTTATTTATAACTTCTGCATCACATAAATCGCTAAATCTAATTGGTTTTTCTGCTTTCTTCTTATATTCAGAAAAAGTTTGATGTAATTCAGATGATAATTTACAAACCTATAAGCAAAATGAATGATTTATATTTAATACACGTCTATTCATTTCTTCATAATCTCTGTCTAAACGGTATCTATTCCTTTTACTCGAATTATAATATGAATATTCTTCTAGTCTTTCTGATTTACATCTACCTCCTATTCTTACTAACTCTCCTGGTTTTAACACATCAGTAAATGTTTCAAGAAATTGATCCAGTGCATGATTTGTATAACAAACTATTAAAATGGGACTTTTATATTTATGATTATCTAATAAAATTTTTACAGCTAATGAACCAACGTATGTTTTACCTGTTCCTGGAGGTCCCTATATAAATATATCATTAATACTATTATACTTGAACTAGACTGATTTCTTTCGTTAACATGTTCTTCAATGCTTCTAATTGACTATCATCTAAACTTTTGCATTCTTCATAACTAGGCCATTTATCAAGTATACTAAGATGTTCATAATCAGGAAACACAGATTTCATTTTATATGAAGTTGATGGTTTAATATATGATGGATAAGATATTTTCTTCTTTCCATCAACTAAATTGGATTTGAATGGTAATTTATATTCTGCATTTAATAATTTTTTGCTTAAAGACATCAGAGTATATTTCTATTCAATTATATTAATAATATATATACGTATGCTTCAAAAAATATCTCTGGAGATTCTGCCATTTGATATAATATTTTATAATCCAACATTCTACAAAATGATTCACCTGTATTTAACAGTTTTATTGTAATTTTTGATTTGCTATTATTATCTTTTTCATTTTCCAACTCTTTTCTATCTTCAACAGTACACCATATTAGTGTTTTAAAGTTATCATTACTTAAACATAATAAAGCACCATATTTTAATCGTTTTCTAAAAATAATTTACAAATTAGAAAATATATATACGAAAATTTCCATTTCAGTTTAGCATATGGTTTATCAAACTCTATTTCATATAGCAACCCCTTTCCTACTATCAAAATTAAATGATTTACACTTGACGTTCTTGTAAGAGAAGCAAAACATTCTATTCTTACCATCTACTTTTGGAAGAGAGGCAATCTATTCATATATATATATATAAATTTCATAATATAAATAATACAGTTACAGTTTGTTGTAATGGCAATAACACATCTGCTCTCAATAACAAATAATGAGTTATTAAATATTCTCTAACACTGTTATAGTCTTTTAATTTATTCTCTCTAAGCATAGAATATATCAAATCTTCATTGCAATGTATTTCTTCATTTGTTGGAATTATAGGAAGCTGTTCAATCAAATTAATATCAGAATCATAAAATATTAAATAATTCTTTATTATACTGTAATATGTGTGTAATTCTGAACATAAAACATGTTTAAGTGGAGTTAAATTATCTATGATTGTTTTAATTGAATTATAATCCCATTTCTTTTTTATATCTGTTTGATATACTGAAATAAAACAAATAGAATGGAGTAAATTATCATCTATTACCTTATCATTACCATTCCCTATAACGTATATCTCATTAGAATATTTTTCACATAAACTAATTGTATATGAAGTGATTATATTCTTACAATTATCAAAAGATTTAAAAATTCGAAGTATATCACAATATATTCTGTTTGAATTATATTCATTGTAGAATATATAGAAGAGCGCGAGATAATATGATGTAAGATTGGGATTATTTTCACTTACAATTATACATTTATACAAATACCGATCGATAAACAACTTTGCCGATTTCATCCAATTTTCCAAGGTATTTGAATCAAAGTCTGTTTTAAAACTATTTACTATTCGAATTAAATAGTTTACTTCACCATATTTACTAAAATCGAAAGTTCCGCTTTGTTTCTTTTTCCTTTTTGCAAGGAAAAATTTGTCTTGTGAAGATAATATACCATTCATATCTGTTATATAACATTCTTTATCATTTTTCATTTTGTACAACATTAAGTCAGCTACTTTAATTTTACATCCATCTAATGATACAATATTGATTTTATCTCTCAATATTTTCATAAATTCTATATAATCAATTAATCTATTTACTCTAACCACTACTATATTACCGTCGCTGTATTGAACTTTCGTTTTAATGATTTCTTGGTCTATATGTTCACTAGACTTCTTGTTTTTGTTACAAGTCATGACAGTCTTTACAGCAGATGAGATTTTTGAGAATGTAATAAATGTGTCAAACAGAATGTCATAATTACACAAAATTACAGATTTGGTTATGAGATATACATGATATTGTTTATTAATGATTTATTTATATAACATATTAATATACAATATGAAACAATTAAATTACACTGTACTATTTATAATTACATTAATTCTCACTCCATACAGTAAAAATAGTCTTTATATCTTCCATCCCTTCTTTATAACTTTTAGGAATATAATAACAATCATGTTTATATTCCTTCATTAAATTACCAATTTGATGTAAAGAATTATCACCATAACAATGGATTATAATCACAATTTCTATATATTATTATTATTATTATTATTATTATTATTATTATTATTATTATTATTATATACTATTATCAATACTATTCATGAAACTTTTATTTTTATGAAACATATATTTTGACATTTGTGTATTGAATAACATTGAAAATGTTCTTAAAACATATATATACGTTGAATTTTTATTTGATGATGATACTCTTGATCTAGTTGGAGATGAAGTGATTGACGTTGTTTTGTTATTGCAACTATTATTATATTCATAATTATTAATCTTATCAATCACTTGAAATGCAATACATTCATAATCCTTGGATATAAATAACAAGAATTCATTATTACTATTGTCTGATGGGTATGTTAATCCATAGGTTACTGGTATTATGTTGTTATTTATATATTTAATCAACTTCTTATCTTCATCAGGAATTATTGATTGTAAATAATCATCATCCTATTATATATATAAGCTATTAATACTCTTTCTAAAAAATGCCAATGTTGTACACCTGGTGTATAATCTTTTATTTCACTCCATCTGTTATTCCATAGATGTAACCGACATAATTCAATTTGATCTACATATTATTATATTATATAGTAAATATACTATTATATTCTTCATATCCTATAGTATTACAACCTATTTGAATATTAGTAGTTTTTTCTATTATTGGAGATGATTCACAAAACAGTAGAATTCTACAATTCTCAACATCTCTTGTTCTTAATATACTAGTAGTAATAATGAATATGCAATTTGAACAATTACGAATTAGGACATCACCTTCACAAGCTCCAATCAAAATAATACAATCTTTACACTGATCTATATATACAGCTGCTGTAGCATCACAAACGTATATATGAGAATTAAAACAGTTGCTTATATGAAAAATTTGAAAATATAAAGATCTAAAAATTGAAATTATCTGAAAAATATATAATATATACCCTGGCTCAATATAATTTGTACAATTAGACTTATCTACACAAGTAAAATTTAAATTGTTAATATTCTGAGGTGGATTAATAATGGGACGAGGTTCTCTTTTCATTCTTGGTGGTTTAATATCTCCTGGCCTTAGAGTTGAATGTTTACAACCCATAATACTCAAAAATGGTTATGTGATGGATATAGTCAGATAATTAAAAAAAGATGCGTTATAAATATATGAGTAAGCCAAAAATATTTTCATTGACCAGATTGATTTGTTTTATATCTTTCTTGAAAACTCATTAATATGTCAGTAGTTACTTTAAAATGTATTGGTTTAACGAGCAACAAACTTGCGTATTGCTATTTGATTATATCTATATCTTTAGAATGACTAATTTTGCTTATGTTAATCCAGCTGATTTCAGTACAGTATATCTATCTCCATAATTCTTCCTTAGTTATGTGCCTCTGTAAAGAAAGATCCAAATGAAACTGAAGTTCAAGAATATGGTCTTCTTATTCAAATTAATGACGGCTATGTATTTTCTGCATTGTATAATTACTCTAATTATTACGAATAACTATATGAATAGATCATTACCTGAATGTGAGAAAGGATCAATTATGTTCAATGCTTTACAAAGAAGAACAGCCACATTGAAGATGAATGATGGATTGAAAATCAAGCCTTTCATGGCAAAGTCATCAAATTTCCCATTACTCTCAATTGCATTTGAATTAGATCTATTAGTGAAAGGTAAGACTTCACAGAAGATATATCAAGCAGAAGATTTGTCTAAAATGCTTCATGAACGTTTCACCAACATGGTGTTTGCCGTAGATCAAATATTAGCAATGGATGTAGATAATATTGCTGTGAAATTGCAAGTAAAATCAATACAACATGTAGAATTAGATAAATCAACACCAGATTCACCATTAGGTATTACAATGGGTCAATTTATTAAAGGAACAACAGCAACCTATTCCAAAGCAAAAGATGCACCAATCAAAATTGAAGGTGGATCTCAAGCTAGAGGTTTGAGTATGTTAGATCGTGGATTTAACTTTAATTCAATGGGTATTGGTGGTTTAGATAAAGAATTCAGTGATATATTTCGTCGTGCATTTGCTAGTAGAGTTTTCCCACCAGATATTGTCAGAAAGATGGGTGTAAATCATGTAAGAGGTATGTTATTATACGGTGCTCCTGGTTGTGGTAAAACATTAATAGCTCGTCAATTAGCTAAAGCATTGAATGCTCGTGAACCAAAGTTAGTCAGTGGTCCAGAAATCTTAGATAAATATGTAGGTCAATCTGAAGCTAATATTAGAGCATTATTTGAAGATGCTGAGAAGGAACAAGCAGAAATGGGTGATAATAGTGAATTACATATTATTATATTTGATGAAATAGATGCAATCTGTAAAGCAAGAGGTAGTACCAGTGATGGTAGTGGTGTGCATGATTCAATTGTCAATCAATTATTAGCAAAGATTGATGGTGTAGATTCATTGAATAATGTGTTGATTATGGGTATGACAAATCGTAAAGATTTGATTGATCCTGCTTTATTAAGACCTGGTAGATTTGAAGTTCATATTGAAATTGGTTTGCCTGATGAAGCCGGCAGAATACAGATATTGAATATTCATACAGCTAAAATGAGAGAGAATAATATATTATCTAGTAATGTATCAATTCCAGATTTAGCTGCAAGAACAAAGAATTTTACTGGTGCAGAAATCGAAGGTTTAGTGAAGAGTGCTGCTTCTTTTTCATTTGAAAGACAAGTCGATGTTAATAATCTTAAGAAAGTAGATCCAAACAATTTGAAAGTAGAAAAAGTTGATTTTGATCGAGCTCTTGAAGAAGTTCATCCAGCCTTTGGTTTAGAGAAGGAAGAATTGTCAATATATTTCCGTAATGGTATTATTAATCATGGCAGTATATTTGCTAATACCAAAGTAATGTTAGATCAATTGGTACATCAAGTTAGAACATCTGAAAAAACACCATTAATGAGTGTTATACTAAGAGGACCACCAGGCTGTGGTAAAACTGCATTAGCTGCTAAGATTGCAGTAGAAAGCGAATTTCCATATGTTAAGATTATTACTGCTGATAGTTTATTAGGTTATAATGAGAATTCAAGAGCTGGTAAAATAACAAGTGCATTTACTGATGCTTATAAAACACCATTGAGTATGATTATCTTAGATGATATTGAGAGATTAATGGATTATGTAGCATTAGGTCCAAGATTCTCCAACACTATACTACAAGCCTTGTTAGTATTAGTTAAGAAAATTCCTCAATCTGAAGGCAGAAGGTTATTAGTCATTGGTACTACATCTATTCCACAAAGATTAGCTGAATTAGGTTTAATGGATTCATTCAATGTTCAATTAGACGTTCCATTACTTACAGAAAAAGAAGAATTAGAAAAAGTGTTTGAAAGTGTTGGAGGTATTAAAGAAGAAGAATTGGATAAATTTACTAGTGCAATTAGAGATCCAATACCAATTAAGAAGCTTATGATGTTAAGTGAAATGGCTCGTGATGATAATGGCAATATTGAATATGATAAGTTCCAAGAATGTATTTTATTAAATAATTAACTCCTTAATACATATATATTATTAAATATCATTCTTTATTCAATTCTATTTTGAAAATATTCGAGAAAAAGCTTGAAATTAACACAATCCATATATGGGAATTAGGACAAAAACCAACGGAAGAGGAGTTATTTCAAATGATTGCTGAAATTGATGACTTCATGAGTTGAGCTATTGATTTTAGTGAATTTTTACAAGTGATAGAGAACTAAAAAGATAGAGCTGATGCATTTGTTGCTTGTGAAGAATATTTAGATAAAATTAGTCATGTATCAAGAGATTTAAAACAAAAATTATGCATAATATAATAAAAATTTAAGGATTTTCTTATTTCCTCTATAAATACAATATACAATATAATATATATATATATACTATCATGATGAACATTATAAAATCTATCACTATTATCAACTCACTTATATCTTTATCTTCACTTAAATATCGTCAATCTGGTAATACATTCTGGTAATGCATTCAGGAGTTAAATGTAATTCATATTTAGGTTGATACCACTCAAAAAACTAATTATAAGGAATATTATTATTCAAAGTCTGATATTGGCTGGAAATGAATTATACATTTTTCTATTACTTGCTCAAATATTGATTCATAACTTTCATCAGTTATATTATCAATTCTTCTAGTTGCTGTGAAGAAATCGTATTTATCAAATGACACTGACATTCCATAAAAAACTGCATTATCGGTTCTATCACCAATTGAAACTATATTAATAATAGCAATTAAAAATATGAATATTAATTTTTATACATTTATGCATTTGACTAGTAGATGTTGACTGTAGGTAAGAATATATAAATTTCATTCACAAATGATGAGCTAATTTTATTCTTTGTAAGTTAATTGGATGATTTGATACACAATGATAACTGCCAATATCATCTATTGATGAATAATCATCATAAATTCATTATCTGAAAGAAATATAAAAAACGAATATAATTTTGAAATATCAAACAAGTTTGACAAATGAAATTCTTAAAATTTTATGTGAATGATAGAATATCATTATTATTACCATCTCACATAGTGGTATTTTTGTTAGTTTATTTCTGATAGATAAGAGAAAAATTTGAAAAGAGTGAAAATGAAGTAGATTTGGTAATAAAGCATAATGATGTTATTAAGATGATAAAAATGTTAAATATTGATGGAATTAAAGAGAAGAAGATATTGAAATTTAGTGAAAATAATTGTTTTCTGTTAGATTGTTGTTCCTTTTGTGCCTATCCTTCAGAAATACAGATCATCGGGTGTAATATGATGATGTTGAAAAGAGAGTATTATATGCGAGATTTAGAAAATGTAATTCAAAGTGAAACCTTTTCAAGTGATGATAAATGTAAAGTGATTCTGTCAATTTGTGATATTCTGATGATATTTAATGAATATGGAATAACGATAAGTAATTTGAAGAGTTCCAATGTGATATATGAAGATGATGGAAATATAAAAGTGTGTGATTTATTCTTGAATGAATTGAGAAGAGAAGAAGATTTGAGAATATATGATATATGTTTTAAAAGCCCAGAAGAATTGAATGGATATGAATGTAATGAAAGAAGTGTGATTTGGTCAATTGGATGTATATTATATGAAATGATTAACAAGAAATTACTATTTAATGAAGATGATAATCTGAATAAAACAGAAGAGAATATTGTGAGATGTAAATACAGTATTGATGTAGAATGTGATGATATGATGAAAGAGATGATAGAAAGAATGTTGAAAGTGAAGAGTGAAGATAGATTGAATGTAAAAGAGTTGAGAAAAGAAATGATGAAAATGAATGAGGTATTAAAGGACAAAATGATGATATGTAATGAAAAAAAAGAAATATCATTCAATAATGAATGTAGAATAGAAATTTCACCATTTAATGTAAAAGCAGAATACTATCTTCATAATAACAAAAGAGAGAATAATCAAAATATGTTGATTAGATCATATAATGATATACCAAATGATGGAATATTATCGATGTTATTGATGATAAAATTATATAAAGAAGATTACTCAATAAAAGATAAACTGAAATTTCAAATTCATCACAAATGTAAAGAAGATGCCAAAGAAAACTATTTAGATGAAATTATATTAGATATAGATGCTGATAGTTCAGATAAAGAAATGGCCAAAATTAATGGATATTGTTGTTGTTTTTGTAGATATGGAATGAGTTATTTGTTTAGAATATTGAAGTTGATCAATCCAACAAAACTGGATTTTTGTATTTTTATATAAAAATTAATTTGTATAGATTATGATATTAATGTTTCATATCAATTACAGCCATTATTAGGTTCATATTTTTCTCAATTATCCAATTTACAGATATTATTATTATCTCATAGTAACCTTACTATTCATTTTATTGAATCATTTATTAAGTCCATTCCATTCATGAAATTGACATTTATAGATATTCATTGTATTTATTATTTTCATAAATATATATTATATATTATATTTTGAAATAGCTAATCCAATTGGTGCAAAAGGCTTCAAATTATTGCTTCCATATTTATATTTATTAATCAACAAAGATAATGAGTTAAATCTCAAAGGAATGAATTTGAATGACGAATCTATGACATTATTATCAGAAAAATTACATAAATATCCAAATCTTCAAGAAATAGATATTCAAAACAACAATAAAATTCATTCAAAAGGATTGAAAGCATTATTCTCCAAATTTCCTATTTCAAAGATAGAATTTGATTTTAATAGAAGTAAAGAATTACTGATTGATACAGACATTCCAGAGTTGATCATACACATCAAATATAGTTTTAATTGTAATAATAACTATAGTTTATTTTATATGAATAATATGGCATTTAATGATGAGTTTTTCCAAAAATTAATATCATTAAGATTAAATGAATTAAGAGGAATAGAAAAGTTATATTTGAGTAGTATAGTTTGATATTTTTAAATAATTTAGATAATAAACTAACATATAAAAGTATAGAATTATTTATTAACAATTTATCTTCATTTCAAAGTCTTAAATATCTTAAATTGGATGGAAATGAAATAGGAGATGAAGGAATGAGAATATTATCTCCACATATTTACTTATTAAAAGATAATAATAATAGAATTATTAGCTCAAGTATAATTATCATTATGTAATAATGAATAGATATGGGAATTTCATCAGCTGGATTAAAGTATTTAGTTGATGGTTTAAAGACTGATCATGAAAATGTAAAAAGAATTGATATAAGTGATAATAGAATTGATTCAACAGGTATAGAGTATTTGATGAATTATGTAAAAGAAAATGATAATATTGAGATGATATTAATTCATGGTATAATTAATAATGTTTTATGTTTATTTAATAGATAATCCAATTGGTAATAATGGATTTAGATTTATTTTTAATGATTTAGGTATGTTAATACAATATGCAGAACAAATGGATTTGAGTAATATTTCAATAGATGGTGAAAGTGTAGTATTATTAGCAAGTAAAATAGAATTAATTGGGAAATGTAATAAAATAAATCTTAAAGGCAATAATATCAGGATGAATGGATTAAAGTCAATTTGTTCAAAATCGTTAGACAGTAAAGATTATCCATTTATAGAAATGAAGAATTTGGAATGGACAAATGAAGAATTAGAATATTATTTGGATTACTGTATTAAGAAAGAAAAAAGATATATATATTCAGAGAATGATTTATCAAGTATAATAATGTCTTTATTTCTAATGATATAGATTTGAATATAAATGATTATCATATTTCTTTAATTAAACAGATTAAATTCAGAAGAGCTAGTTTATCAAATAATGGAATTAGTTATAAAGGATTGAAAGAATTAACAGATTTATTATTATCACAAAAAATAATGTGGTATATATCAATATATGATAATGAAATTGGAGATGAAGGAATAGAAATAATATGTCATAATATAGAAAAATTTGTAGATTATCACTCATCATCATTAAATCTCTCAAGTATTTATGTAAATAAAATTAATTTTATAATTTGAATAGATGTTGGAATGAATGAAAAAGGATTAAATATTTTGATAGAAAGATTAAAAGATTATAAACCATTGCAAAAGATAGATATATCAGGAAATGAATTAAATGATAGAGAATTAAGATTAATGAAAGAAAACAAAGAAATATTTGAAGATTTAGAAGAACTATCAATAACAACAAATGAATATATGGACAAATTAGAATTAAAATCATTTCTAGAAACATTTTCATCAATTGGAATATTGAAAATAGATGTATTTGGAAGTGAAATGAAAAATTGCTGTAATGAGCTTAATAGAAGTTGTTGAAAATGCTGCTTTTTTGCAATCCTAATTGTCTTTAATTTTTATATTTCTGTTGTTTTTCTTTTCATTTTTATTGAAAAACATTATTTGAAACTTAATTGACTTATTAGTTCTTTAAATTATCCACTTTCTACAAAACGATATTCAAATCCAATACCAATTAAGAAGCTTATGATGTTAAGTGAAATGGCTCGTGATGATAATGGCAATATTGAATATGATAAGTTCCAAGAATGTATTTTATTAAATAATTAACTCCTTAATACATATATATTATTAAATATCATTCTTTATTCAATTCTATTTTGAAAATATTCGAGAAAAAGCTTGAAATTAATTTTTGACTGAATTGTGAATGAAAAGACTTTTAATAGTATTAATTATAGTAGCTTTTGCATTTGCTGATGAAGCTACTGATGAATTGGCAAATAAAAACCTCGCAACTGAAATAATGGACCCAGAACAAGAAACTTATGGAGTTACAGAGTTAAATCATACAACCTTCAATGATGCTGTTGATGGAGTTCATTTTGCTGCTGTTTTATTCTATGGAAAGAACTGTTTGTATTGTCAAACTTTTGCAGTTATGTATATTAATATTATTCTTATATTGTATTTAGTTGGAAAGAATTAGCTGAAACAGTAATGGAAGAGCCAATGCTTCATAAAAGAGTATGAATTTGATTTTTGTATTTTTTAGATAAGAATGTACAAAATAAAGATGCATGAAGCATCAGGACTGGGCGAATATCCAGATATGGACAGTGTACCTGAAGGAGTGGAATTACCAGAGAATTTAATTGAGAAATATGAAATTGATGATGAACAAATCAAAGTAGTGATGATTCATAGAGGTAGTAGAGAAGGACAACCTTATGGTGGTGAATATACATATGATGTAATGATGCATTGGTTTACTACAATCGCAGATGATCAAATTGAAGGAAGTATTTCTGGTATTTATAAATATAAATCTATATCCGTATAGAGATGAATGATCTTGCAAGATTATTCTATGAGAACAAGAGTAAAGCACTTGCCAAGATGGAAAAATATGCAAATGGTTTAAAAGATAGTCAGAAGTATATTTTTGTTTATTTTAAAATATTTTCTAGATTGGAATATGCAAAGTATTACATAAGATGTGCAAAGAAAATCATAGAAAAAGGAGATGATTACGTAATTTATGAGATGGAGAGACTAGAGAAAATTCTTAAAGCCAACAAGAGAATTGCAAGAGATATGGCAATTGCAACATGGAAGCTTAACATAATAGAAAATTTTGATAAATCAACCTTTTAATTAGCTGTAATAACTCTATATTGTTTTACTATTATGTTTTTATATCAATATTGTAGAGGAATTTATGGGTTTACCCCCTTTATAAATGTTTGACAATATAAATACGAAAAAACAAATTTGTCAAACATTTTTGGCATTTCTTTATTTTTCACATTATATCACAATATAGAGCTAATTATCTATAAAATTAACATCCATTTATTGAATCTACATCCATTTAATGCAAGATCTGATTGGGATTTCTAACAGAATCAAAAATACAAACAAATGTAATTGATTATGCAACTTATATATAATCCTATCATGATTGCTTTATTAATTTCATTTATTGCTGTTCATTCATTTGTTCCACTTATGTGTGTGGCATTTGGATATGATGTATAAGTTTTATACAATCAATTAGCGATTCAATTCATACTATTGTGTGGCATTTTATATAATCAAGTTAATATCTTTCTGTTAAATACAAATGTTGTACACTGTTGGGAGATAAATAGGTTTTAAATTACGTTGAAGTTATAAACGTAACCTTAAGCCCCGAAATATTACAAATATATGTTATTCCCCGTATGGCAGAAATCCCGTATGGCGAAAATCTATATTGCAGAATGATTCAATCAAAACTAATATAATATTCATGATGTTCGGAGTTAGTTATTAACAAATATATAGTTAGTTTGTCATATGACCTACATCTGTGATATACTTTTTTATGAACTTCATTATTATCAATATTAAACTAATTTTTGTATATTTTCTATTTTAATGAATCATTCTGCAATATAGATTTCCGCCATACGGGGATTTCCGCCATACGGGGGAACAACAATATACACTTAGTTGTATATCTAACATTGTTTGTTTATACTTCATATTTGACGTCAAAAGCTATAGCAGAAAACGAAAAAAAGGTTTTTAGATGAATAGAGTATAATAATTTTAATTTCTTTATGCTTATTATGAAATTGAAAAAGTAGGCTTGAATTAGGCTTGAACTCAATTTTTTTTGCATTTTTTACTACCTTAACATCAATTTTTTCACATCTTATTCATCTCAGCTGATGTATTTTTGTCTGTAGTAGCGATTGAAACAAAAAAATATTGAATGAAATAAAAAGCATTTAATATATACAAGGCGGAAGCTTTAATAATATATATTGTAGATGTAGTTTATATGCCAAAATAAGATTATATTTGAATATAACTCACTACCAAACCCGTTTATCTCCCAATAGTGTACAACATCATTAACTAAACTCCTTTGGATGAATGTCATATTTCTATATGCACATACCAAGACGTCATGGCGATAGTGAAAATGCGTAATACAACATATTAAACAGTCCTTTCCATATAATAATAAATATTTCAATAAATATAATACTCAAAACAAGAAAAGAACAACTTCTCTCCATTTTATTATATTTGAACAACTTCTAGGTAAACAAAAATATATGATAAATTTAGTTCTTTTACATTTTTATTTACCTAAAAAGACGTCGTTCTGGAACTATATCCTCCTTTTGTCCTATCCTATCCTTGTCCTTAGGTTTATGTTAATCAATTAAAAACTAATTTTCAAGAAAAGGGAAAAGAAGGAAATTTAAGGTTATATATTGAATAGGATAAGTATTATTTCTATATAGGATGAGTATGAGAAAAAAAAAAACACAACATAAATAAATAATTAAGGTTTATTATTATTAGTTGTTGATGTATTACTAACTGTAATTGGCAAAACATTTGGTGGTTGAATTTCATTTGATAGAGGAGAAGGAGAGTTTTGAGATAATTGAACTGGTTGAGAAAGAGATGATCTGGGTAATGGACTTTTTAATCGAGAAGGAACTAAAAGATTACGATTATATTCTGGTGGAGATAAACTAGCTGTACTTTCTGTATCCATGATTCTTGATACTATTAGAAGATATATATACATACATAATATTATACATCTTTGTAAATGATCATCATTCTTTTGTTTTAATTTCTGAGTTGCAGTTGGAGTAGCTACTAAAGCAGTTGTACCAACTGATGATAAACTTCTTTCTTTCTTCAAATCTGATACAGAACTTTCAGTTCTTTTTAAGATTTGTTTCATTCTTATCACATCACCTTCAGTTACATCTTCATCATAGTTCACACTTTTATCATTTTCATCATTAAATATCATTGATAAATTTGAATTATTTGGTTCTACGGCAAAATAATGTCGAGCTGATTGTTTCTGTTTTGCTTTCTATTAAAAATTAATAAATACTCTTTTATACAGTTAACATTTTTTCTTTTTTGGCTATCTCATTCTGTAAATTCTTTACTTTATCTTCTAATTCCTTAATTTTCTTCTCTTTTTCATCATTTCTTTGTTGTTTCTCTTTCTCTTCTAAATATTTATCTAATTCTTCACCAAACATTAGTTCAGCTGGTTTTTCTACTTGAGTTTCTCTTGTCTTTGTATTGAAATAGAATTTTTTACCAGTTTCATCATCAGTTAACTCTTGCCAACCATGAGCTGTACCAGATTCTTGCCAAGGCATATATTTATGACCTAATCTATTACCTTTTGCATGAATTGATTTCCAACATTTTATACAAAACACATCACCACATTGTTTGCAATATTTACTTCCTGCTCTATAACCACATTCTATACAAAACTGTTGATCAGGTTCTAATTTATCTTTATATGTATTACCACCAGGTATTTCATTAAATTCATGATTTGCTCTTGCTCCTTTCTTATGAAGTTCTTCAAAACATTTATCACAAAATGAATCATTACAACTTTTACATGTTTTATCAGCAGGAACTTTCAAACATTGAGAACAAATTATACAATCAGGATTAAATAATTTATAAGGATGAGTAACAGTTGCACCTTTCAAATGTTTGGCATTGTGACAATTTTCACAATATACTTCATTACATACATTACATACTCTAGTAGCACGATGAGTTTTACATAAAACACACATCAATTTCTTGGTTGAAACTAATTCATCAGCTTTCAACTCTTTAAATATATGAGCTCTTTTTTCTTTTGTATTGTGAATGTCGATATAACACATTGAACAGTATAACGCTTCACAATTATTACATAATCTTGTTGCTGTATTTACATGACAATAAGCACATTTATCAGATTCTAAATTTACATCTTCCGCATATCCTGGAGGTTCCCACCACATTATTTCTTGATATTGAGGTGAAAACCAATAACTACAATTCTTATCTCTACTAAACAACTTAATCCATTTAGTATGACTGTATTTTGCAACATATTCACTCCATCCTCTATTAATATAAAAATAATTAAATAAATATATTTATACAATGGTGGATCATTTGATACTTGTTGATTGGTTGTGTTTAAATAACATATACTTCCATCCTCTTTATGAATTTCTCTCCAATTTTTAACACCCATTCGTTCAATTCTTTCACTTTCTTTCACTTTCTCTACAATCTTTTTCCTTTCTATTTCAGCTAAGGCAGTTTTCTGTGCTTGTTCTAATAAGAATTTATTCTCTTTCTCTCTCTTTATTTGTTCTCTTTTCAACTGTTCGTTTAATTCAGCTTCCCATTTTATTCTTTCAGCTTCAGCTTTTCTGCTTCTCATATACTTTTGCTTTTGTTCTTCATCTTTTCTTGGCCTTTCTTAATATTCTCGCTTCTCTTCTACCTACATATCCTCTGTAACATTTCTGAATCTTCAAAGCAGATGATATTCTTAATTCTTTTACCTCTTTTTCATGTTTTAATTTCTATTGGCATAAAATAAATTTATAAAATATACTAATTTCTTAAAGTTCTTCTTTGCTACATGTCTTCTCCAAATTGATTGGAATTTTACAGCTGCATTTATTCTAATATCCATATAATCATCTTCAGTTTTCATCTTAATTCCAAAAGTATATATCTGGCGAATATCAGCTCTATGTAGTGTATGAACATCTGTTTTAGGAAATTGAAATATCTTAAGTGGAGCAATTCTTACTTCTAAATGTTTTGCCATTCCAATTTGTCTCTTATAATGATCAAGAACCATTTTCATACCTTTCAAACCTCTTAAATCCATTTTAGCATAGTACTTTCTATAAAATCTTTGTATTAACTTTGGCAGATTTTGTTCTTTCAAGTTGTCCAGTTTTCATTAGTTGAGTAATATGTCTATCTCTTACCATTCTGAAGAAACTTTCTATTTTTACTGCTGATTTATAAGCTCGAACCCTCTTCATCTTCTCTCTTTCTTGACTTTCAAATCTTGCATTCTTTATTGCATGTCTAGCTTCATGACATCTCCAACAACATTGTATTATTATTGCTTTTTTAGATTGATATCTTATTACAACTATCTTTTCATTATATTTCTTCTTCTTCACATACATTCTAATCATTGATTGTATCTTTATTGCTGCTCTATCAGGTTTAGACATCTATTCATTTGTATAAAATCATATAAATATTTTATACATTTTTAAGTCGCTTTTGTCTTTCCAATCTTTGTCTTTCTAATTCAGCTAATCTCTTCTTTTCTGCATCCATATTGTCTAATACTTCTCTCCTCTTTTGGAATCTCTTTCTTAAATGAATCTTATCAACAAAATGTCTACAGAATGTTTGAATTATCTCATAGCATTGTTTTAACTTCTTTGAATACATTTTAGCCAACTTCCTATTATTTAATATATTAATAAATTCAAAATATACATTCTAATAACTGATTGAATCTTTGTTGATAGTTTATTCTTCAGATTCATCAATTTTATTGCTTTAACTCTTCTTTTAGCTAAGAATCCTCTGGCTATTGTATTGATTATTGTTGCTTTTTCATTCTGTATTCGAACTATTCTTTGTCTTTCCTTTTCATTTATCTGTTGTCTTACAGTTACACGATCTTTCAACTCTCTTCTCAACAGATAATTATGATAGTGTCTTTGAATCTATTTATAAATATAAATATATATATATATATATACAGCAACAGCAGCTTTATTCTTATATAATTTCTTATTCAATAGTTTTCTGTATATTTTTCTTCCTTTATGACCTCTATATACTCTCTGTATTATTTCACATGCTTCTAATCTCTTCTGTTTTCTTTCTGCTATTCTTCTTAATCTTTCTTTATATTTCTTTTGTCTTATATATCCTCTCCAGATCGATTGAATTCTTATAGCACATTTTCTCTGTAAGATTCGTTTTTCTTCAGCAATCTTCTTCTTCTCCAACATCCATTCTTTATGTGTTTTAGCTATTCTTCTTCCTAATACTCCACGATATAATCTTTGAATCATTGTAGCATTCTTATCTAAAATTGATCTAAATACTTTCCTACTATTCACTCGACAAGCAACAAATTCAAATAACAATGCTTTGGTTATATTCTTTCTTTTATCTCTTTTTGCTACATTATTATCAATCTTTAAGAAATTTACATATTTCACTGCTAAATGTTTTCTAACCATACATTGAATCTTTATAGCTGCATTTCGTCTTATCCATTTCTTCTTTCTTATATTCTGTTTTACAAATCTATCAAAACCAGCATATAATCTACATTTTAATGCAATATCTTCTAAGTTATATAATGCAAATGTAATTAATCTTTTCTTCTTTTCAGCTGCATAATACATCTCTTCATGCAGTTTTATATCACTTACAACCTTTTTCCACTGATTCATCGATTTTTGGAATAATCTGTAATATACTCTTATCCATACATTAAATATTGCTGCTGCTGCTCTATATTGTGTAACATTGTTATTCTTATGATCTTCAAGGAATGATAAAGGCAAAAAATCAAATGACTGTTTACACATAGCATCTATTCTTTTTGATAATGCTCTTTCTTCATTATATACTCTATTTATTCGATCTACATCAGTTTTAATTTTTTTAACTTTCTTTGTTGAATTTATGTCTGGTAATTTGGTCAAACTACTTATACTCTTTGATTTCATCTTCTTTTTACTCTTACATTTAGTTTCACTTGATACTGTTGCGTATGATACAGTCTTAGCTTTTTGATTTGGTGGTGAATTTGATCTGGTTAAATCTTGACTTGTTATTAGTAAATCTCTTACATTTAATGATTTATAAGTTGAAACACGTGTTGATTGTTTCTTTTTCTAGTATAGCAATAGAAATATATGTTATTACTTTCTTTCTTTTCTGTTCTAATTCAAATTCTTGAGCTGTTTTTATTTTTTCATCTGTACTATTCCATGGTGATGTATTCCAACTGTCTTTTGTGTGAGCTATTCAATAAATGAAACTGAAATACGAAATTTCATGTGAAATATGGAATAAGTATCAAGAGGTTCTTCTGGAGTAGTTCCAGAATCATCTATATCTGACACATATATCTTTTCTTGTCTCAACGGGGATGATGTTCTGGTGCTTGGTGAAACAGTTTCTAAATATTATATTCACAAATCTTACCTGATGGCTGATTTGAATAACGATTAGATTTCCTATAGATAATAACTAATGACAAATACATATTGAATTAACGGCAAATACGTTTAGAATTCAGTAAATATAAGACTTATTATTATATAATGTTCTATTATTCTTGACAAATTATAATTTTATAAACCTCAAAAAAAAGAATTTAATATTCAAAACGTATATTCAAGATCTGATCTTATTGCATTTATTATAAAAATATTCTCATTTACATTAAATACTGTACATCATGTAGATCTAGACAAATTTATCAGGTAATAGATTGTAACGGTCTATTCTATCTAACTCCATTCTAGTTCTACTATGCAGATAAGTTGGTCTATCCCATGTGGCAAAAACATCTTCTGGTGATACAATTCTCATCAATTCCATCAATACCAAACTCCTTCTTTGATGAAACCTGGATTAGCAATTCTTGAAGTACTCTCGTTGACGTATACGAATGAGAAATAATCTTTAAGAGCTGCCCTGTACTCCTTGATGTTCTGGCATAATAATAAATAAACAATATACAGCATCTGGTGATCGTAGTTCAGGCAATACTAAATCTGAATAGTCATCTTCGTCCTTATATCTACAATAAATCACACTAGTGTAAATACTTCTTTGGAGAATCAGTTTTCTTTGGCTTATCGTCGTTTTCCATGATTGCGGCGCGAATAGAAGTGAAAAATGATTAGAATGAATGAGGATTTGATTATCCAATAAAATATTTGGCGGGAAAATCTTAATCTTCATCATCTCAAATAGTTTTTAAGGGGGTAAACCCATAAATTCCTCTACAATATTGATATAAAAACATAATAGTAAAACAATATAGAGTTATTACAGCTAATTAAAAGGTTGATTTATCAAAATTTTCTATTATGTTAAGCTTCCATGTTGCAATTGCCATATCTCTTGCAATTCTCTTGTTGGCTTTAAGAATTTTCTCTAGTCTCTCCATCTCATAAATTACGTAGTCATCTCCTTTTTCTATGATTTTCTTTGCACATCTTATGTAATACTTTGCATATTCCAATCTAGAAAATATTTTAAAATAAACAAAAATATACTTCTGACTGTCTTTTAAACCATTTGCATATTTTTCCATCTTGGCAAGTGCTTTACTCTTGTTCTCAGTAGAATAATCTTGCAAGATCATTCTATCTCTATATCGGATATAGATTTATATTTATAAATACCAGAAATACTTCCTTCAATTTGATCATCTGCGATTGTAGTAAACCAATGCATCATTACATCATATGTATATTCACCACCATAAGGTTGTCCTTCTCTACTACCTCTATGAATCATCACTACTTTGATTTGTTCATCATCAATCTCATATTTCTCAATTAAATTCTCTGGTAATTCCACTCCTTCAGGTACACTGTCCATATCTGGATATTCGCCCAGTCCTGATGCTTCATGCATCTTTATTTTGTACATTCTTATCTAAAAAATACAAAAATCAAATTCATACTCTTTTATGAAGCATTGGCTCTTCCATTACTGTTTCAGCTAAGTCTTTCCAGGTATAATTAAACTACAACTGTATCTCAAATCAAATGAATGAGGAGAAGTCCAATTACCACATTCATATATAAAACATTGAGTTGATGTTGCTACAACTAAATGATCATAACTCATTGCCATTTCCACTATTCTATCACGATATTCCAATTCTTCTTTACTACCATTATTACTATCAATTATTTGAATTGTTCTACTATCTGTTTCTTCTACTGTTAAGGATTTCCATTGTAATTTTCTTCCAATTGCATATGCTACAAGCATTGAACCTGTACCACAAGCACAACCTAATACAGTACCATCTGTACTCCAGCACATATCAAAGGGAGATCCATCTTCTATTGCTTGTCTTGCACTACAGAATCCATTATGTTCACATAATCTCAATGAACCAAAACAACCAACTACAAATTGATCACCTGATGGTTTCCAAGATACTGATGTGATTACATTGTCTACTAAAGAACTTTGATATAATAATCGACCATATGGATCCCATATCTTATATCTACAATCTTCACCACCTGAGATTATTAGATTATTCACTGAATTCCAGTCAACTTTCATTATTACACCATCATGAGCTTTCCAACGTAATTGTCTAGCTGCATTTTGTAAACCTTTGATTAATAAATCTTTTCCTGAAGCAATAACCATTTGATCTCCATCTCCACCCCAAGAGAAGGAATATACTGAATTGGGTAATTGTGCTATTACTGCTCTTGCCATACCTGTTTTTGACCATGCTTTTACTTGACCATCTTCACCACAAGACACAATTGCTCCTCCATCCATACTCCACTTTACATTAATAACAGCTCCACGATGTGCATCTACTTTCTTTTCCTCTCTACCACTTTTGTTTACTATTCTGTAAGTACCATCAGTACAACCGACTAAAAATATGTCTGAAGAGCTAGCTCCATGTGTTGGATACCAATCAATTGATGTGATACAACTATCTAAACTACAAACTGATCCTAAGTTTTGACCATCAATATCCCAACGATATATTGTTTGATCATCAGAACCTGTGTAATATTCATTTGATGGGCTGAAACAGATTGCTGTTGCCATATCTGTATGGCATCTCTTACCTTTTCTAACATTCATTATTACTTTTAAAAAATCAAAATAGATTAGGCTTAAACAAATAAGAATGAATATTAAAATAAGCCTCGAGCGTTTTTTGAATTTTGAATTTTAAAGCTGTTTTTCTCTTCTTGTAAACCACATTGATCCGTGTTTTATATTTTTATGGACAATATAAGATGAAACAGAGGTATAATTGAGTAAAAATTAGTGGAATAAGAAGAAATGTGAGATAGTACAACTACTACCCAAAAAATGTTATTAAGCGATAGAAGCAGTTATTATAATTAAATTTCACTAAAAATGTTGATGTTTTGGTTTGGATGTGACATTTTCATTCCTTGTACTAACTCCAACTTGTTTATTATTCCATTATTACGATTAATCCATAATTTATCAAGTAATGGACAACTACATAAAGAAGTTTTCATGAATGCTGACACATTATCTGTAATTTTGTTTTCTTGAAGATTTAGAGTTAATAGATTGGGTATACAGTAGCAATTCTCACAAAATATTTCAACGTCATCGTCTTCTAAATCACATTCTAGAAAAATATAAGTATAATACTTCTCAAATCAAGATACATAAGATTTGAAATGTTTGAAAGACTAGCGCTTAAATATTTAATACCTCCAGATAAGTTATTATTGCTTAATCCTAACATTTTCAATTCGAATTGATTCTTTCTTATTTTTATTATTGGTTATTATGACTATTACTACTTCAGGTATTTTACTCCATTTTATTTCTAATGATGAGATTTTCTCTTTTTCATTATAACAGATTCTTAATTTTGTATTTCTGTTGATTATATTTTGTTCTAAATCATTTATACAACTCAATTCTTCGTTTGTTTCACTTTGATAATGTAATTCATAATCTGATTTTCCTATTAATGTCTCTGAAGGTATTGCTGAGATTTCTAATTCATTTAATAAGGAATAATCTTTGTATATCTTTAATAAATCCAATAAATGGTTAATTATTGGTTTTAACAACTTTGGATCACAATTCAGATTGTCGATTATTGTTTGAAAACTTCTATAAACAATAAATTGATGTAAATATAAAAAATATACATCAAACAAAGTTGATGAACTGGGAAATTCTGTGAATCAGGAATATGAATATATCTCAAAGCATCATTTTCATCCTATTATATTATTAATACATTTAATACATTCATATTCTTAGAATAGCATTTAGCTGCACTACATCTCAACAAAAAACCTAATTCCTCTTTACTTATTGTTGATATATCATCATCCTATTATAAATTATATAGACAATATTACGTATATACTTCATATAGAGAATTTCTAACTGCATTACAATAATTGTGGTAGAAATCGATTGTACTATCCAAATCAAGTTGATACGATTTTATATTCTCTATCTCTTCACATACTTTCACAGTAGGATGACATATTATGCTCTCTATAATTGAAGTTGAATTACTGCCGTTCAGTATCTATATGCAGATTTGTCATATTAAAAATATACTTCATGTTTCAATTCCGTGGATTCTACATATTCTTTCCATCCACAACCATATTTACAGGGAGCTCCACATTTTCTACATAAATCTCCTCCACTATGCAGATATGGTAATAAATTAAGCACAGATGTGCTTTTCTCTATTTATTATATTCGAATCTAAAAATAAAAGCACAATCTACGATTGTACCGATTGTTATGTTTACAATTTTTGGTTAATTAGAATTAATATATAAATTAAGCCTCAGATTTTTATATTGAAGGTCTAAATATTTTTTGATTGATTATTATAAGTTTGGCTTGTAAGGTTATTTAATTATCGATTTCCATCATGATCGCTGTATTACTTTCATTTATTGCTATTTATTCATTTGTACCACTTATGTGTGTGGTATTTGGATATGGTGTAGAGGTTTTATACAATCAATTAACAATTCAATTAATGCTAATGTTTGAAGCAAGATACGATATGGTCAATCAAGTCAATATCTTCCTGTTAAATACAAATGTTATCACAAAATCAGATTATATTCTATTAATGTCAATATATGCAATACCCCTCTTTATTATGGTAATTCATGTTATATCATATGCAGTTATATCATCAATTTACAATAGAAGATTAAATTTCAACAAAGATAAAGTAATTGGAATTATTTTTATTGATTTATTACAATTTTATCATACTATGTTATATCAGTCAGTTAAGTACATTACTAACTCTAACAATAACCATCCTACTTATATTTGTATTATATCAGGTTTAATATCAATATTATTGGTTATTCTATTCCCAATCATGTTATTTTTATTTTTATACAAAAACAAAGAAAAAATAAAACTCATCCAGTATGTAAAAATTTCTGGCTATTCTATTTTAACATATCCTAAAGAATATAAATCTTTTATGGAGAAGTACAACATATTCTTTTCAATTTCATCAATGAAGTGTTGGTATAGGAAAGTGTATATTTCTATTTATCTTATATATATATTATAAATAGATTAGAAATTACAACATTTAACTGTTTTATAATAATCAATCATTTTGTTAATGATATAAACATTAAATATGGTTTATTCCTTTTATTATTTATAATATTCATCACTATGTCAAATCTTAAACTTTCTTACTATGATATTAGAAGAAGAGAATTACTTCAAAATATATATAAATTCAATAGAAATTATTTCTACATATTAACAGATTGCAAAACTGCTCATAAAGACATTGAAGAAACTGATACAATAATAAAGTGGATGAAAAGACAAAGAGATTTTCAACTTAAATTAGATTATACAGTATATATTTATATATATAGTCTTTCATAGATGTTATTTAATATTCTTATATGCTTAATATCAGTTTTCATATATTCAACATCATTAAATCATCTCTTATATTACAGATATGATAAGTATTTCAAAATAATTGTATATTTCTACTTGTTCTTACATTCTAAATAGTCAATGGTTTCTAAAATATTAATTATTATTTTATTGATGATTTATATACTAATTCAAATCTTTGGATTCTATAAAAAGTATAGAGAAAAGATGAATGAAAAAGAGACATTGATTCAATTTATGAAGACAGTCAATCCATATACAATAAGTATGGAAGATGAATATGAGGTATTTATATAATGTTAATTATTAATTCTTAATAGAGAGTCGTAATTAAACTAAGAATAATTAAGGCCCAAAATGAAGAAAGCAAAAGAAGAAAAAGAGATGTTGATATTGTTTAATCCAACACTTATTACTACTACTTCTTATAAATATTTATTTGGGAACTTATATTCATAATTAAACAAAAAATATATTCATATTTAAGAGTTAATTAAATCAATAATTTCAAAGTTAATTTTTGAGAAAAAGCTTGAAATTAATTTTTGACTGAATTGTGAATGAAAAGACTTTTAATAGTATTAATTATAGTAGCTTTTGCATTTGCTGATGAAGCTACTGATGAATTGGCAAATAAAAACCTCGCAACTGAAATAATGGACCCAGAACAAGAAACTTATGGAGTTACAGAGTTAAATCATACAACCTTCAATGACGCTGTTGATGGAGTTCATTTTGCTGCTGTTTTATTCTATGGAAAGAACTGTTTGTATTGTCAAACTTTTGCAGTTATGTATATTTATATTATTTTTATATTGTATTTAGTTGGAAAGACTTAGCTGAAACAGTAATGGAAGAGCCAATGCTTCATAAAAGAGTATGAATTTGATTTTTGTATTTTTTAGATAAGAATGTACAAAATAAAGATGCATGAAGCATCAGGACTGGGTGAATATCCAGATATGGACAGTGTACCTGAAGGAGTGGAATTACCAGAGAATTTAATTGAGAAATATGAGATTGATGATGAACAAATCAAAGTAGTGATGATTCATAGAGGTAGTAGAGAAGGACAACCTTATGGTGGTGAATATACATATGATGTAATGATGCATTGGTTTACTACAATCGCAGATGATCAAATTGAAGGAAGTATTTCTGGTATTTATAAATATAAATCTATATCCATATAGAGATAAATGATCTTGCAAGATTTTTCTACGAGAACAAGAGTAAAGCACTTGCCAAGATGGAAAAATATGCAAATGGTTTAAAAGACAGTCAGAAGTATATTTTTGTTTATTTTAAAATATTTTCTAGATTGGAATATGCAAAGTATTACATAAGATGTGCAAAGAAAATCATAGAAAAAGGAGATGACTACGTAATTTATGAGATGGAGAGACTAGAGAAAATTCTTAAAGCCAACAAGAGAATTGCAAGAGATATGGCAATTGCAACATGGAAGCTTAACATAATAGAAAATTTTGATAAATCAACCTTTTAATTAGCTGTAATAACTCTATATTGTTTTACTATTATGTTTTTATATCAATATTGTAGAGGAATTTATGGGTTTACCCCCTTAAAAACTATTTGAGATGATGAAGATTAAGATTTTCCCGCCAAATATTTTATTGGATAATCAAATCCTCATTCATTCTAATCATTTTTCACTTCTATTCGCGCCGCAATCATGGAAAACGACGATAAGCCAAAGAAAACTGATTCTCCAAAGAAGTATTTACACTAGTGTGATTTATTGTAGATATAAGGACGAAGATGACTATTCAGATTTAGTATTGCCTGAACTACGATCACCAGATGCTGTATATTGTTTATTTATTATTATCAGAACATCAAGGAGTACAGGGCAGCTCTTAAAGATTATTTCTCATTCATAAACGTCAACGAGAGTTCTTCAAGAATTGCTAATCCAGGTTTTATCAAAGAAGAGTTTGGTATTGATGGAATTGATGAGCTTGTATCACCAGAAGATGTTTTTGCCACATGGGATAGACCAACTTATCTGCATAGTAGAACTAGAATGGAGTTAGATAGAATAGACCGTTACAATCTATTACCTGATAAATTTGTCTAGATCTACATGATGTACAGTATTTAATGTAAATGAGAATATTTTTATAATAAATGCAATAAGATCAGATCTTGAATATACGTTTTGAATATTAAATTCTTTTTTTTGAGGTTTATAAAATAATAATTTGTCAAGAATAATAGAACATTATATATAATAAGTCTTATATTTACTGAATTCTAAACGTATTTGCCGTTATTCAATATGTATTTGTCATTAGTTATTATCTATAGGAAATCTAATCGTTATTCAAATCAGCCATCAGGTAAGATTTGTGAATATAATATTTAGAAACTGTTTCACCAAGCACCAGAACATCATCTCCGTTGAACAAGAAAGATATATTTGTCAGATATAGATGATTCTGAACTACTCCAGAAGAACCTCTTGATACTTATTCATATTTCACATGAAATTTCGTATTTCAGTTTCATTTATTGAATAGCTCACACAAAAGACAGTTGGAATACATCACCATGGAATAGTACAGATGAAAAAATAAAAACAGCTCAAGAATTTGAATTAGAACAGAAAAGAAAGAAAGTAATAACATATATTTCTATTGCTATACTAGAAAAAGAAACAATCAACACGTGTTTCAACTTATAAATCATTAAATGTAAGAGATTTACTAATAACAAGTCAAGATTTAACCAGATCAAATTCACCACCAAATCAAAAGCTAAGACTGTATCATACGCAACAGTATCAAGTGAAACTAAATGTAAGAATAAAAAGAAGATGAAATCAAAGAGTATAAGTAGTTTGACCAAATTACCAGACATAAATTCAACAAAGAAAGTTAAAAAAATTAAAACTGATGTAGATCGAATAAATAGAGTATATAATGAAGAAAGAGCATTATCAAAAAGAATAGATGCTATGTGTAAACAGTCATTTGATTTTTTCCTTTATCATTCCTTGAAGATCATAAGAATAACAATGTTACACAATATAGAGCAGCAGCAGCAATATTTAATGTATGGATAAGAGTATATTACAGATTATTCCAAAAATCAATGAATCAGTGGAAAAAGGTTGTAAGTGATATAAAACTGCATGAAGAGATGTATTATGCAGCTGAAAAGAAGAAAAGATTAATTACATTTGCATTATATAACTTAGAAGATATTGCATTAAAATGTAGATTATATGCTGGTTTTGATAGATTTGTAAAACAGAATATAAGAAAGAAGAAATGGATAAGACGAAATGCAGCTATAAAGATTCAATGTATGGTTAGAAAACATTTAGCAGTGAAATATGTAAATTTCTTAAAGATTGATAATAATGTAGCAAAAAGAGATAAAAGAAAGAATATAACCAAAGCATTGTTATTTGAATTTGTTGCTTGTCGAGTGAATAGTAGGAAAGTATTTAGATCAATTTTAGATAAGAATGCTACAATGATTCAAAGATTATATCGTGGAGTATTAGGAAGAAGAATAGCTAAAACACATAAAGAATGGATGTTGGAGAAGAAGAAGATTGCTGAAGAAAAACGAATCTTACAGAGAAAATGTGCTATAAGAATTCAATCGATCTGGAGAGGATATATAAGACAAAAGAAATAAAAGAAAGATTAAGAAGAATAGCAGAAAGAAAACAGAAGAGATTAGAAGCATGTGAAATAATACAGAGAGTATATAGAGGTCATAAAGGAAGAAAAATATACAGAAAACTATTGAATAAGAAATTATATAAGAATAAAGCTGCTGTTACTGTATATATATATATATATATATATATATATTTAAATAGATTCAAAGACACTATCATAATTATCTGTTGAGAAGAGAGTTGAAAGATCGTGTAACTGTAAGATAAACAGATAAATGAAAAGGAAAGACAAAGATTCATTTA